>JAMKPZ010003177.1:0-34291 GCA_024699675.1 Amphibolis antarctica
TTCAATTTGTAATTTTTTTTAAAATGTAATTTAATTTTGTTGTAAAATTTGTTTAAATGTAATTGTAAATTTGTAATAATGTAAATATAAAATACGTAATTCATTAATAAATAAAAATTTAATTTAATTATATGCATTATTGTCTGATTATCTTATCTATTAAGTTGTTGAATACTTGAATGTTGAATTAAATTTAAATATTAATGATTGAACATTTGAACGGTCGTATGCATGAGCAGGTGGGTTGGGGAACTGTGCCTAGGTCGGCAGTTGGGTCATTGGGCTGACAGTCGGCTCGTAGTGTCGGGTCTCACCGTCCCGCCCGAGGGGGAAGGTCGGAAGGGCGAAAGGCCATGCGGGCCGATAGGGACCGCGGGGTGAACGGTTGTGTGGGCGGGAGGGGTGTGAATCGTGAATGGGTCGTGCGACCAGTGAGGGAGACGGGCCGTCGGGTCTTGGATCAGTTGTCAGGTCATTGGGTTGGTCGTCGGGTCATAGTGTCGAGTCTCAGGAAGAATCGTATTGGTCAAACTCGTGCCATTGACTGACACAAATAGTATTTTTTCGTGTCACAGGTTGTGCCTAGGTTGACCCATTGGTGGTGTGGGCCATACCGATATTGCACTATTGACAAGTCTACGTGAAATTGTTTGCTTTCAGCAATATTAAAACTCATTTAGTTGGATTTGCTAACATTGTGATGCATTCTGTAGTTGCAAGTCGTGGTCCAGAAGCCGCTGGTGCTGCCACCAGTTCTCCGTCGTCTACCCTCAGGACCACTAAAACTGCGCTAGCTTCTTCCAAGAGGGATCCAGGGAAGGAATCTGTCATCTGGGCTATTGAGGCTGCAGAAAAATTGGCTGGCCAAGTCATCAACTTTGAGATCTAGAGGGGCGAGCATTTGATCATTGAGTGGCATTCTGTTAAGCATTTGCCATCTCTCTCTTATTCAACACGGCACGATACGATACGACATGCACTTGAATTTGCATGCCAAAATGCCTTGCCTGGTAAAGGCCCAAGGTTGATTTCCATGAGCATTTCAATGTAAACATGGCAAGTCAGGACTGGGGGGGAATGGGGTATGGGAGAATGGTGCGGAGTTTTGACTCAATTAAGGTGTCATCTGAGTTCAAATTTGAATGACATCATCAACCATTTTTTATTAAAAAAAAAAGGCCCTTCGGGTTCATTTATATACATTGACAGTTTGAAAATTCATGTCTGCATTGGAGGCAGGCAGACATCAAAGGTGGGAGATTGTCTTTTCATTTGGTAATAATATTTACAGAAGTTTTTACTATAGAGTATATGTTAACAAATAGTGTAATGAAAGTAAACGTTTTCATTATAATTGTTAGAGATAAAAATAGAAAGTGATTTTTTATTTTAAGAATCGTGTTAATTTAAGAAAACGTGAACTCTAGTGTTGGTGAGGGACGAAAAGTTACTTTTGTGAGAGGAAGGGCGAGAAATAGGGAAAGCAGGAGGGGGTATTTATATGGTTAAAAAGTTAAATTTTATTTTTTCACTTTTTGATTTTTACAAATATTTTATATTTTTTAATTTTTTGAACTTTTCAATCTACACAAACTCTCATTTTACTGGAGGTTTGTGTATATCAAAAATCTTCAAAAAGGAAAATTTTGAAATTTTTTTTAGATTTTTGGGTATTTGTGTGTTTCAATAAATTTGGAAAAATTTTATAATTTTTCCATCATTATAAGTATAATTGTTTTTTGTTATTTTCTATTTGTTAGGTTGGAAAATTTTTTGTAGTCTGTAAAAATTTTATTATAATGTACTTTCCAAGTTTTATATGTTTTACCCAACTTCTATTGATAATTGTTAAATTTATGACTATAAGGAAAATATGAAATTATATTTAAAATTTTAAATTATAAAAAAAGTATAAATTTTTTTAAATTAATTTTACAAAATTTCTACCACGTACACAAATAATTCTAAATTTTTTTCTATTTTCTAATTTTTCTTTTTTTTTTCTTTTTCCTATATTTTCGTTTTTTATATTTTTGATGTACAACTCCAAGAATGTATTTAGAAATGAAATGATGAGAATTTAAAAATAGATGAAAAATTGAAATGCTAAGATTTGACATGAAATTACAAAAATAAAGATTGTTTGTGTATATATGGAGAGAAATTTTAAATTTCAAGTATTTGTGTAGTACAGAAATTGATAAAAAAATTTAATATTAAATTTTTTTAAATATTGAAACAACAAAATTATTAAAAATTTAATTTTTTTAATAATAAGAGTTTAATAAATGAAAAATTGTAGTATTAATTAATGTATTATAACTTTATAAGAATGTCCGGAAATGTACGCCGACACTTTTTGTCAAGGACTTCTGTGTTGTTTTCACTGTAGTATCACGGACCTTCGTAAGGCCGAGACAGAGCCATTCCTGTCACCTCGGGAAGAAGAGATCAAGAGATCCGGGGCTCGAGTTGCAGGCGGAATGCGAGAGCCATCGATGGGAGACGATGGATGCGATCGTTTCACCAAGTCTCTTATGGTGAGTAGAACACGGTGAATGTGAAGTTGGTAAGGGAGTGGAGGAGCGTGGGATTCACAAAACCAGTGGATGACGACGCGCCTTTTGCTTTTTGTCTGAAGGAGCTGAGGGAGCTGAGGGAGCAGCTTCATCTGGCGGCTGACCACTGCGAGTCCGCATTCAGGCAAACCTCCAAGAAGAAGTTGTGAGTTCACCAACACCGGTGCTTCTGCATCTCCAGAGTAATTAATATGTGCATTCCAGTGTTCGCATTCACGGAACGGTGTTTGTTCTACCGGTTGCTTCCTTGCCTGCAAGTTTAATTTGTCGCTAACCCAATGTACAATGCTCCGGTTGCGGCTTGCGATCGTCGACGAAGAATGGTGGATAGTACAAGGGAGTATGTACGCAAAGCCGCCGTGACGGTCGTGGATCACCTCGGCAACGTCGCCGCCAATCTAGAGAGCTCGATGGATGAGACCTCCGAGGTCGAGGTGTCGGAGGCGGAACGAAGGGTCGATTGCCTGACTCAGGTAAACAAATTTACAAATTCGATAACGGAGTTTAGTGAGATTTATAAAGTTAATGATGTATAATATTTTTATTAAATAAGATATATAAATAATAATTATAATAATTTTTTTTACTGTAATATTTAATGTAAAATGATGAAAATAATTTTATTTTTTATTTTTTATATTTTATATATTTGTTTCCTAACATTGAAATAATTTTATATTTTTTCTTATTTTACCTTGATTTTTGCGTCATTCCTGAGAAAATGTGTCACATCATCTCACCTCAACTCACACAATTACCAAATGTTGCTTAATTTTAAGAGTAGGTTGGAGTAGTTTTAAAAATTATGTGAATAAATATATATTTTTTAGTTACTGTAATTACTTCTCAGATTAGACATAATCATTCCTAATATAATTTCTCCTTTTCCTAACGTTCAGGACATTGCTGTCTTTCCCTTTTTAAATATTGTATTCTTTAGAAAGTTTTTTTTAATATTATATTCTTACTTTAAGATATTTGTTTTTTTTAATTTACTTTAAGATCATTTTGATATTTGTGATATTGTAAGGTATTTTTGTATTTTTAAAAGTTAGTATTTAAAATAAATTTTATAATAAATAAATATTTTTAAAATATAAAATCATCAAATCAGAAGTTTATAAATATTTTTACATATTTTTTAAAATATTTTTAATAAAATAGACTCTTTAGATATTGTTAAAAACATTTATAATAAAAAATTCTTCAAAAGATAAAAATAAAACTTTATAAAAATTATTCGTCGTAACTCTCAAATTATCGCTTTTTTTACGTACTCAAAGATTATCACAATTACAATCATGTACGATAAGGACTGCTTGCGCATTGAATGTAATATAATAGATTTTATCTTTATATTGTAAATTTTGTTTTCTTATTTATCTGAAGGCTTTTAAAAATATATTTCTATCCAAATGAGTCACGGGCCGAATAAAAATACAAGTGGGCTGGGCGTGTCCGGCCCACAGCTGATGTCCCACTTTGGTACTTTTGGGAAGCAGCGGCTTCTCACGTCGTCGCAGTACTCCGTCGCCGTCGACCTCTCTGCCCTTCGCTCCAGCGTCAGATTCCCAAGGCATCTCCCGCACTACATCGCGCCGCACAGAGGCAATCTTCTGTTCTTCGCTGAAAATGCTTCTTTCATGTCTTGTTGTAAGTCGCTTTCCTTAGACTAACAGTGATTTCTTTTGTTGTTGCCGCTGAATCAACAACTGGAATGAATGCTTGCGTTGCGTTGCTCCTGTTCCTTCCGTTCGAAATGATGGATGCTTGTGCAGATGTGGATGAGGTGTCTACTGGAATCACAGGGTTGGAATTTCCTTCCCCTTTCTTTATAAATGTATTTTTGAAAACTTAGTTAAGAATCATGGAATTTCCTAGTTTACTTAATCTTGTTAGTGAACACTTATCGTGGAGATCTTTTGATGTTTATCGGATGCTACTCGAAAAAAAGGTGAAAATCTGAATGATGATTTTAGTGTAATTATAATTTGATTTATGCCCCTATTCTGCAGTCGTATGCAGTTTGATGTAACAGTGAGGCAACATTAGAGGAATATTATTGTACAACCTATGGGATATGATTTAAATTTTAGAGATTTGTTCGTATTTAGTCAATTATAATTGGTAGTCATCGGAAATATTCATAATGATGAAGACTCATTTGTATGACTATATTGTCACTATGGAGTTTCAACGGCATGGTAGACCTCTTAATATAAATGTCGATCACTCCACAAGTCATTACTCTTTCTTGACATGTACTGGAAAATTAATTTTCCCAATCGTAAAATTTCTATAAATTTTCTTAAGCCAGTGCAAAATGCTTGCTTACGTTTCTCATGCCAAACTGTGAAGTTTAATCATCCTTGAAATATATGCCTTCTTATATTTCTCAATTCATGTTATAGGGGTAAAGATGATGCAACTGAATCAAGTGCTTCCGAGGCTTGTAGCAGGGATGGGGATCTTGTGATTCGCAAACTGGTTGCTGATTATGCTGAAACAAAGTTATCATGTGGCCATTTGGCATTAGGTATGAAGACTGCTATCACCTCTCTATTCGACATCCAAGACCCCTCCAACTAAGTTATGATAGAGAAGAAAAATGGTGCTAGACTACAGTAGGTATATGCAATGGTGAAAGCATAATGAGACCAGTGAGATTTTGGAATTCAGAATTGAAAGTTAGGAAATCTATTTTTATTATGACTACAAGCTCAATCTTAAAAGTCACTTTTTTAAGGCTGATTTTTGTTGTAGAGGATGATGTTAAGAAAACCCTTTATTTAGGAAAATATTTCCGTATTGGTTTTGATGATTAAAAACTTAGATAATATTTAATCATGTTTGAACGTATTTGAACTTATATTTGATTATGTTTGGTTGATTTCTAATGCGTAATATTCTTAATTTATAAAGAAAACGAAATTATTAATATTTAAATTGAACATTTATTATTTTCTCTATTTTATTATTCATTATTTTCATGGAAAGTCAATATTCATAGAGCTCCAAATTCGAACCATGGAAAATTCTTCAAAATTTTTCTTTGCACTGTATTCTCAAAAAGTTCTGTAGAAAATTTCCAAGTTTTGAACTTAGTTACGAAAATTCTAAAGTAGATTTATCGAATTCAGAACTTGAGTTATGAATGTTTGGTACATCACTGGTGAGTTACATTTGTAAGGATTGAGTACGAGTTGCTAGAAGAGAGGTGAATAATGGATTTTAATTGATTTTAGTTAAGTATACACAAATAAGAAGAAATTGGAGCACACAAATAGATTTTTAGGTAGTTTTCTAATTGGATAAGTCCACCCTTAAGTTATAAAACTTGAGCTTACACTAAATCATTATAAAACTATTACAAACTGTGTTTTTGGTTGAACACATAACTAATTACATAGGAGTTTAAGGTCGAACACTACAACTAACTACATAGGAATTTGACATTGAACTCTACAACTAACCCAACATATGTGTTTATGTTAAAACACTTCAAACAACATAATTTTTTAGGTGGAAACTTCTCAAACTAACCACTCCTTCAACCAAGGAGTGAGTTTTTGTGTTTTAAGGTGAAATCACAAGAAGAAACCAACCACACTTAAACACCAATTACAACTCATGAAATTGAAGCATAAACTTACAGTTACTCTTGCCAAGGATGATGCAATGTGATGATGAATGCAATAAGTCCTAAGCACCAACAAGAGCCTTCAAGAATGAGTGCAGGAGAATGCAAATTTGAGATATTAAGTTCGTCAGAAAGTTAGAGTACAAAAGGTTCTTAAAATGTTAGACTTTAGGGGGTATTTATAAAGTCAAGAGAAAAGTCCAACTGCTGGAAATCGATAGAAACATATGTTTTTCTAGAATGTTGGTTCATTTTCTCTAATGGCTAGAATCATCGAACCAATTAAAAGGTAATTTGTTGTATCGCTAATATGGTCTGAAAAAGGTTGTCTTGAGAATGAAAAAAATTGATTAACATTTTGTTTAACTGCTAATTCGTTTTTGTGCAAAACTCAAGTCCTAGAAAAATCACACTAGGATCAAGATGGAACGTTATTCCTTTCATCTAGTTTGAAAAAGCCTATCTTATATGACCGGAACGAATTAACGTTTACCAGTTCGTTGGTCTGTTCATGCCTTAATAGGGAAATCAGTTTAAGCCTACAAAGAGGCGTTAATCTGTTCATATAGTTCAAAATTCCCTGTTAATCCGTTTTGCAGTACGACGGAAAACTAAATAATTGGTTATACCAAAAATGCCAGACAGTTTAACCATTATGGCTTAGTGGTTTAATTGAATGCAACATGCACAGTGTAAGAACGTTATTCTGATACTCTGAACTGTTGGTCCATTTTTCCCTAACCTAAGTTTTACAGCCTAGTTTGTCCAAACATGTTGATTCAATGGTCTAGATTGTTGGTCCGAAAGTGCCTAAACAAAATTTCTCTAAGTGTTGTCCAAAAACATTGGTTCGTTTACTAGACTATTAATCCATTTTTTCCTAGACACCTAAATAAACTGTGTAAGTGACATATGATGCATACCTTAGTACTAATATGCACCTAGAGCAAGAGTCATGTAATCTGTAAATACAAACACACATACATGGTTGATCTTCAAGCATTACTTGTTATTTCCTTGAGCTTTAATCTTCAATTGATCTTCATTCTTCCACCTACTTGATCTTCTTCCCAAACCTTCCATCTTCCATCTATCCATCTTCTTCAAGCCTTCATTCTTCAACTTTCCTTCTTATGTTTGGTTACTTTACACTGCAATACATATCATTTATTTGTACATCCTTTTTGACATCGTTAAAACATCAATATGTTAAGAAGTATTTTCCTAACAACATTGAAGATGAAGTCTCGATACATTGCAGTACATCACCTGGTCCAACCTTTTGCAAGAGAAGTGTAAGAGAAGGAACCCTTCCTCCCAATCAATCATTTAATTTCTCTCTCTCTCTTTTTCTTTGAGTTCTAGTTTCTCTTTCTTCTTTGAGTTTTAGTCCGTTTCCACTGCTTGTTAGTTGCTATTGGTAGAAAAATACTCATTATAAGTATGGTACTTCTCATGAAGTTTGCAAAAACATTGAGAATCAAATGAAAGAAATAGGGACAAAAAATGAAGAGATAGCTATGAAGGAGAACGTTCAACCATTGATTGAAAATTCAAAAATGAAGAAAAGGTGGAACACATCTTAACAGAAAGACCTTAGCTTTTCAAGAAAACAAAAGTACTTGAAAAGAAAGAAGAGGTCCAGGAGAAGAAATACACACAAGCTTACATTAAAGGCTACTTAGGATGACTCAAACTCATCTAGTAGTAAGGAAGCCAATCCTTTCGAAGAAGAAAGAGAAGAAATGTGTTTTATGGGGATTGAAAGTGAAGTTACTCTAAGGTAAACTCTAAATCTTAGTCTTCTTCTGAAAATGAAAATTCTGAAGAAGAAAATGTACCTCCAAGTTATGATGAGTTGTAATGCATTTGAAGATTTGTATGGGAAATATAAATGCTTTAAGAAAGAACAAAAAAGTAAAGATGCATGCATAGATGATCTTCAAAAGGAAAATGATGAAATATATATTCATGTTGAAAAATTTGTTAAGGAGAAGCAATGTTTATTTAAAATAAATGTAAAATTGACTGTTTGAATCAAGAGTTGAAAGAAGAAAATGAGATGTTGAAAAACAAGGTAAAGGAACCAACTAGAAATACATCTAAAAGTCCTGCTAATAGTTCTTTTGCATCATCTAGTAGTGTATATAGATTTCATTTGAAGAAATGCATCGTACAACATAATCCAAACTATAAATTTGATGATATTCCTTATTGTAGTGGTTTCATTAGAATAATCTATAATGGAAATCATGTATTTGTGGTTAAAAGAAATTAAAAGAAAATATGGTTGCCTATTAGAAACAGATTTAATATTTTGAGCATTGATCTCCAAGGATCCAAGAAGATGTGGTTATTAAAATCCTTAATTTCTACATGATTGACAGGAAAATGAGAAAGGGTAATGGAAAGTTAGCAATGTAAGTTATGTAAATTCTCTCTTAATTTCTTGCATTGCTACTACTGTATAAATAAAAATTCCAAGGAAACCTCTTGAGTATATAGATCAGAAATAAATAGATTTGTTAGTTAAGAAATTTTAGACATCAAGCTAATCTAAATATAGCTTTAGAATTCAGTAAATTATGAAAAAAATGGGGAGATAAATTGATACAATGCTTAATTAGTTCTTACCCCACCAAGACTCTAAGGGTGTGCTTGTTTACATTTACTCCTATTTTCAAGAGCTGTTTGGAACAATTTTAAGAGTTATGCAAACAAACATATATTTTTTAGTCATTATAGCTGCTTCTCAGATTAGACACAGTTGCTCCTTGCTAATACAATTTATTCTCTTTTTTGAGGATTGGCTTACCTACCGCTCCTTGAGCTCTAAGTCGTTCTATCTTCTTTTTTGAATGTTTAGGATACTACTACCCCTCCCTTTCACTTCTCAAAATATTGTATTCTTTTGAAAGTTTTTTAATTTTTAATATTATATTCTTACTTTAGGATTTTTTTTACTTCAGGAATGTTTTGATATTTGTGATGTTGTAAGGTATTTTTGTATTTTAAAAATTTAGTATTTAAAATAAATTTTATAATAAATAAATATTTTTAAAATATAAAATCATAAAATTGGAAGTTTATAAATATTTTACAAATTTTTTAAAATATTTTTAATAAAACAATCTCTATAAATATTTTAAAAAAATTTATGATAAAAATACCTTTTAAGGACAAAAGTAGAACTTTATAAAAGTTATTATTCTAACAAACAAACATAACTCCGTAAACTACCACCTTTTCTTTCAAGTGCTAGTCTTTTAAAGTGCAGGTATAGTACTGCGATAAAAGTTAGGAGTTGTATTCTAGAGTTGAAACAAACACACCCTGAGTTAATTTGAGATTCAATCTATTGGATTTAGATATTGATATGTAATAGTGAATTTGGGTATTCTTGCTAACATTGAAATCAGTATGAACTTGCTGAGTATCATAAACATAATCATATATGGATGATAGAATATAATTTTGAGTGTCCATAAATTAACTTGAATGGAGTATGCAGATCATTGATCTCCTTAAAATGTAAGAATACATTAAGGTAATAGTTGTAGTACTACTACTTGTTACAAGTAGCAGAACAAATTAAATGACTAGTCTACAAGGAAAATTCTTATGTTAACTTGATGGTTAATAATTAATGTTACTCCTAGATTCACCAAAAATCAAATCATTATATGATGGAAGAGAAGAAAACTATAGATAGTGGTTCATGCTCTATTGCCTTAGACATGTTGAGATCAAAACATTTAGAAGATTAAATTTATGTAGAAAATGAGAAGTGACGACTTACACTGGATTATGATGTTGTTGAATCAAGAAAATAATTTTATAAGGTAAGTAAAAATGATAAATACAGAAAAATTGGAAGTTATTATTGATGATGGATAAACTAAGTATGATTAGTGATTCCTAAAATATCATGAGAATATTGAGACACTCTTGAAGTTGTATATTTGAAGAGTCAATAAATTGATTCATTAAGGAAAAAGAGGAAAAATGGAATTCCTTAGGGACATATATGAATTTAGATTTTGATGAGATTCACATCTATAGTGGAGCAAAATCTATAGATATTATGAAAAAATGGGTAATGATGTTTTAGAAATGTATGTATAAGTTTTTAGGATTGTAGGAAATTAAATTAGCTTGAACTTAGTTAAAGGATTTTAATAAGAAAATTCGTTAATTTGAATTTTATAGCAGATAAAAACGGAATTCCATTTCATCCGGTAGAAAGTTGCCTTCAGAATTCTGAAAGTGAAAAACAGAACCATTTTTCTCTGTAATTGAAAAGGGTGCCTAGGTTATAATTTCGGAATTCTGAAATTTTCATTTCGGTTTTCTATTTTAAGAGGACTAGGGCACACACGTAAAGATTTCTTGTTGATTGCAGTAATATTAAAGTGATTAATCAATTGATCGAAGCATTGTGTTAGTACTCTGCTATAGTCAAGCTTCGTTGAAGTGAACAATGCCAGAGTTGCTTTTGTGCAAGGTCTAAGACTCTTCTATTGACACTATCAAAATGCTAAAGCAATTTTCATCTATGTTTTATTCCTCCCTTTTTGTTAATGTCAAAAAGGGGGAGAAAAGTAGAGCATACAATGTCCCTAGTTGTTTATTTCTTTTTGTATGCTTATTTTGACATCATTAGAAAGGGAGGAAAATACCCCTTATTGTAATGATGTTTTAATGATGTCCAAAAGATTGTATGAATAATGTACATTGTATTAAGTAGTAAAGTCAAGTATAATACATTTCAAGCCTTGAAGGTTAAAGCAAAAAGTTAAATATCGAGTACAACAAAGGTGAAGATTGAAGATCAAGTCAATGATGAAATGATGTTATCTAATATAGGTGAAGATCAAGAGAAGTGTTCATAAAGGGTTCAAGCAATATTCAAAGGTAAGAAGAAAAGAAAAGCAAAGCAAGATATGAAACCAAGGGGTCAAGTCAAGATGCAAGTTAAGAAGAACTCACGCCATCGTGAAAAGAACTTAAAGCATCAATAGTGTGAGTGTAGTTAATTGCTCTTGCTCTAGGAACATACTAGTTCTATGGCATATATTCCTTCATTGCATTATGGGATATACACCAGTGAACCCAACGCCTCCACTAGTAACTCGAAATTATATCTGGTAAACTTGATATCCTATATCTGTAAATCTAAAATTATACCTAGTAAACCTGAAATTATGTTTGGTAAACCCGATCATTCTAATACATTACATGTAACCTTATTTTGCATTTCCAGAGAATTTCGGATTTATGTTTTCCCAAAAACGAAATTCTGATTTTTACTGAATCAATTTTTCAACTGAGTCTAGTACATTTTGGAATTACGATTTTTTCGAAATGGAATTCCATTTATGAATTGAATTTTAGGGTTCCATCTTTGACAAAAATGGAATACCGAAATCTCATTTAGGAATTTTGTTTTTGGCATTATGTCATCTATTACATTTCAGAATATCCAATGGAATTCCGAACTAAGAGAGTTTAGCCTTGGAAAAAATGACCATTGGGTAAAGTAGAATTATGAATTAAAATTCAGAATTCTATTCTAGGTGAAAATATAGTCGTTAGACTCATTGTTCACTCTAAATTCTTGAAGAATTGAAAGCTCACGTCTTACTTTTTGTACTCGTTGAAGATCATTTGGAAAGCTCTTTGCTGGTGTTAGGATACATTGCTCCATCATTATCATCATTGCATCGACCTAAGTAAGAGCAAATCATTATAAGTGTGCTTAAACAGGTAGAGTTGTATTTAGTTTTTACAGTTGATTTTTGCTTGTATTTCTACTACAAAACAGAAGTAGTAATTCACTCTTTGGTTATGAGTGGTTGATTTAAAAGTTGCATCATAAACTCTTATGGGCTTGCTGTACATAAATTTAAGATTTCAAGGTTATGCCAAGTTTCACTTATTCGTTTATTAGTTTTAATGTGTTGCTGTACATGATTAATTCCTGTCGCAATTGCACAAAAACAACAAAGGATCGTGTGAATGTGCAATTATTAGGGTATACGTGACCATAGACCTTGGAATTACAAATAGGGTTACCATTTTGTTACAGGCATGAAGCATATCATTTTTCATTTTACTACCCAAGTCATCTATTTCCTCATTTTGCTTCTAACAGGGACAGAGTTATCGAAGGTGCTTCCTGTCTTAGAAAGCCATTTGACACCTTTAAGATCATCCACTTGCTATGTTGGCTCTCAGGCAGAGGTATGATCTAGCTAAAATATGAAGTGTATTGCAATTTGTTGATGCACGCTCTGCATGGTGGAAAAAAAAAATGCAACTTGTTTGAAGACATTTTACAGATGTTTTCACGTAGAAATATCTAGCATTAGTGAGTAGGTGTTAAATGACAATAGCACATTGCTTTACAGTCAAGCAACAAAAGACTTTTCAAAATATACTTGTTACCTGGGTATCAAGAAAAATCAATTAGACAGAGAAAGTTCATATGTTGAGGATCATTTGAAAGCTACATAAAGTTGGCATTTATTATTCAACTTGCTTTATTTTGTTATTCTTCAAAAAAATACTGCAGTGAATAAAGAGAACCAAATTTTTTTGCAGTATGGCCATATGCTTGGAAAAGCAAGCCCGAAGAAGAAGTCAGTTCTCAGTGCATATTTAACATCGGCCCTTTGGAGGGTTAAAAGAGGCCCGTGAATATGTGTTGAAGACCCTCCCTTTATTTGTAGTCAATAATGCAAGTAAGAATTGTGTTGAAGACCCTCCCTTGCCATGCTTCTTATGTTGGTTTCCATGTTAAAATGAAATGTTTTACTTCTCTCCCTTGCTCATGATTTGCTTGAGTTGTATTTATGTTCTCGATTTGGTTATTGTACTACAAGAAATCAGGGGCGATACCATCTGTTGGGCTTTATCCTAGTGCTTTGTTGCTGCAATAGGTGATGGGATTAGTGGAGGTTTCTTGCTTTTTGCTTGGCATTGTGTGATATGATATCTGTTTATTGCAACTAATTTCTTCCATCAACAATCCTTCTCCTGCTACACTAAAATAAAGCCTATCTCCACAAATAAAACTAGAGTACGATAGTTTAGAAGGCTTGCTGCTGTAGCAGCGGAGAGATAGAAACAAAATGGAATATAAAACTCCTGACCTAAAAGTTCTTGGGCTTGTCAGTATTGTTCAATGGTGATATTTCTAGTGAAAGTATATTTCTAGTGAAAGTCTTCACTGGCATTGTTTGTTTAAAAAACTGGCTCTTCAATAGCATCAAGATATTAGGAAATTTAATCAAATGTTAGAAAGAGACGTTTTGGATTTAAATTCTAGTGTAAACACTACTTTTACGAAAAACTGGAAAATTTAAACTGTTCTTAATTGATTCTTAGTTGAAGCAACTCATTTAGACTATGGAATTTCAATGATAAGCATAACATATTGAGTACTTAGTGTATTATTAAAATGAGTTATCTCATTAGACATCAGATTGGACACCAAGCGGTGCGATAGGGTGGTCGCATTGGGTCTCAATGTACCAAGTTGTATACTCGGCAATGCAACCGAGCGGTTGCATCGGACCCTCGAAAGAATAGATCGAGGGTGAGTGTTTTGGATTGTACGTTAAGTGGTGCAACTAGACAGTCACCCCAAGAGAATAGATAGAGGACTGATGTATTGGATTGTACATTGAGCTGTTCAACCGAGTGGTTCCATCAGAACCCTAGAAATTTCATTGTTAACGATGTGGCGGATGACATTGGTTGGTTTTTTAAGATTTTCAAAAAGAAGAAAGATTGAGTAGAAATAGTTAGTTATTGGAAATGAGATAGGACTTAATATATAATAGAGAATCACTTTATTAATAATCAATTAATTTTAAATTAGATGACGGCCAGATTCCACTACTATCCATATTTACACATCTTTGAAGGAACTTTGTTATTTTTCAAGTTATGGTCCATTTCAGTAATATTTCTAATGAAGAGAAATGAATTTCAAGATAAGGTTATGTTAATTATGGGGATTTATGTATAAACCACTATCAAGAGAAAACAAAATTAAACCCTTATATATAATATCTGGCCATTTTAAATTTTTTCATAAAATTTAAATTTGCAACGTTTTTAGGTTTTTCTGTAAAAAGTTTTTCATACCATTGCACTTATAATATTATGATTCTGTAATCCGGCAAATAATTTTGCTGCAAGTAAGTCATCTTGGGCACTTCATCTTTAAACTGGTTAGGTGTGCCATACAACCTATTCAATCTACCAGTCATGACTCATAAGCCTGCACATTCTTTCCAACTGCAGGTTGTTGGTTCCTCTCCTTCAGAGCTTACAAAGCATAGATACATGGAGTTCCAGTGAAGAGACTCCTCTCTCTCTCTCCCTCTCTCTCCCTCTTTCTCTCTCTCTCTCCCTCTCTCTCCCTCTCTCTCTCTCTCTCTCCCTCTCTCTCTCTCTGAAGTAGTGCAAGGAGCATGCCATACTGCTCAAGATGTTTATTGTTCCATTGGATGAGATTTGCCAATTACATGGTCAGCTTGATGGGCATAGGAATCATAATTTACTGCCTCTGGCTTGTGAAGATATGCAATGAAGAGTTACCTCAGCTTGACAATGCATGCCCTCTTCCAAGGCCTTGGTATCTTTAAGAGTTCCTGCAATCTTAATTCCTGTAGTTGTGTTCTAGTCTTTTTTCAGAAAAATTTATGATGTGATGCCATTTACTAGCTAGTTTCCCTCGAATGTGTTTTTCATAAATTAAAATTGTGTGTTTTTCACAAATAGCAACCATTTTTCTGTCCAAATTTTAAACCACGGTAGGGATTTCTTTTCCTGAAAATTTGTCTTCTACAATTAATTACTTAACAGTTGAAAGGGAACTCAACCTGAGACTGTATGAATGACTTCTCTCTCTTCCTCTACCAAATTAAGCTAGGTTTGGTTTATTTTCCTCAAGTAAAAAGAGCATTATCTCAAACTAATGCTCTTTTACTAATTAATCTCTCCCAATTAAGTTAATCACGTACAATGACCTTTGGGTCCTAGATGGATGTCAAAGACTAAGGTTTTGTTTAATAAGAGTTTTTTCAATTTTGAGAGCAGAAAAAATAATTTTTTCAATTTTTTGTATTAAATATTTTTTTGAATTCCTTTTGAAAAAGTTGTCTTAGGAATCTCTTATGTTATTATTACTCTAGAAGTAATTTTTTATTTAAATAAGAGTCGTACCAAACGAAGCCTAAACAAAGAACTCATATACTTTCCACTCCATGCATCGGTAAACAAACGACATCAATCTACATCTCGCAGGTTCATATATGCATGTCTAGCTGTGGGTCTGGTAGTCTGTTTGAGTTCACTCATCGGTCATATGGTTTTTGGGGAGCTAAAGCTGGTGTTATTTTCCATCGTATCCTTCTCTAATCTATTATTACGACATATGAATCACGTTGATGCTTCTACAATTATAAGGTTTTGTTTGAAAATAAAGTTCGTAGAAGTTTTTAGTATATATTTTAAAAAATGATATAATAAGAATAGAAGTTTTCACTGTAACTGTCAAAAGTAAAAATAAAAAAAGATTTTCTCCCTTTAAGAATCATACCAATCTAAAAAAAGGTGTGTTCTTGGTTTACCTAACTTATACTTTGTCAAACAGAGCTTAAGAACTAGATACGTACTAACTAGTCATTTGTTTGTTGACTTTAACACAAGAACATTGTATGCGCTTAACAAGTTTCAGTATATAGTTTCTACCTGTTTGATTCTTCTCCTTCAACTTGGGGCGATTGTGGTGATATTCTTCAAGATAGACTGGGAAGAAGTACTCTACCCTTCCTTACCTTCAATTCTAATTATTATTGCTGTCGTCGACTTCTTCTCCTCCTCCCCCTCCTCTTCCTCCAATGCTGATGTTGTGTTTAATTTCTACGTTCAGATGATTACCAAGTACTGTGCTGATGATGGGGGAAACCCCAATTACATAAGCTTTGCTACACTTCACTTCCATGTCTGTTGCTTCCTTGGAGTTGCAATTCTATTGGCGCAGGTAATAAATTAACTTGCATCATCAAGCCATTTTCCCATTCCAGTCCATGAAATCTTTATGGCAGCATGTCAAAGCTCGATCACCATATATAAACTTTAGATCAATGAATCATACCATAAGTTCATGATATATGCATGTGTTAGATATGGTTGCATAGAATGCAAACCTCTTGAGTTCTTATATTGTGATGTCTTGTTCTTTAATATGATATCAGAACATCAAGTCCTTACATATTCTCGTGTAAGTGATTGCTTCTTAATGTGGAACTTCACCTTGACAGTGAAAGACAACACTTGTTGGTTTGAGGTTGTTCTAAGCGCAGAAAAGTGTTGGATTGTCCCGCATTACTTAGAATATAGATGACTTAAACTTATGATCTTTTGCTTTCTTACTGTCAATTAATTAATTTTAAGTTGAACTTTAATCAGGGGAATGTCCTTCTTCCTGCTATTGTTCTGTGGATGATTAGACCGCAATCAAGAGGGCACTGCCATGGCGCTGCAGTGCAAGAGCCCGGTGGAAACTTCCTCGTTGCTGGATCTGGTTCAGATCAGCAGATTTCTTCCTTATCAGTGCCATTCATCAGGAGGTCGGATGCTTAATTTAAAAAAGTGAAACAAGAAAACAGCCAGCCAAATAGTTGTATCCACTGAAAAGATCTTGACTGCTCCTTATCTCATGCATGTTTTGTCTATGTACCATGATGAATATTTAACTTCTCTAAAATACAACATATAGACATCGTTTATAAGCAATTTTTTCCAACTCCACGGTTAGATAGAGTTGAAGTTAGAGTTAATTTTGTAAGTAGAATTAGAATTGTATAGTAATTAAAGTGATAAAAATTTATATATTAGAATTTGTACAATAATAATGATGTTAAGAGTAATTTTAGGAGTTAGAAAAAATTAATTTAGAGTTAGTTTGATAAGTAGAGTTTTAGAATTGCATAATAATTAATTAAATTGATAAAAGTTTATATGTCAGAATTTGTACAATATTAATGATATTGAGAGTAATTTTAAAAGTTAGAAAAAATTGATAATTCATGATGCCATAGTCAATTAATCAATAATCTAATTAAGAAGATGAGATTTTTGATAAATGATTTTAAAATAAGAGGAAAAATAATGATTTTGATAATAAAATGAGTAGATTAAAAAATGTAAATGTTATTACGAAAATAAAAATATTTTTAAAAATTAAAAGTAAGAAAAAAAAACATAAAATACTTATTCACTGTTCGCAATCATCATTACTTTTATAATAAAATATGAAAACTTTATTTTTATTCTTATGCCTGTTTTTCACCGAACAAAAGTCGTGTGCCGCTCCATAAAATAGCAGAAATCCAAGTTATTTTTATTAAAATTGTTGATATCTTTACTCTTAAAAGAATTATGAGAAAATCAACATAAAATGCAGGTGCAATTTTATTAATACTATTGATATCTTTAATCTTAAAAAAAAAGAAAAATCAAAATAAAATGTAGGTTATTTTTAGTAAAACTATTGATATCCTTACTCTTAAAAGAAAATAAGAAGATATCAAAATAAAATGTAGGTTATTTTTAGTAAAACTATCGATATCCTTACTTTAAAAAAAAAAGAAAATATCAAAATAAAATATAAGTTATTGTTATTAATAAAATGGTGCATTTTTATCAATACTTATATTTACTCTTAAAAAAAATTATTTACCCTCAAAATAAAATGCAAGCAAATGATGTGTTAAGATGGAGGGAGATGAAGAGTTTCGAAGTATGGTGAAGTAAAAAAAGAAGTAAGGTAAGTTTTTGTTTTAGATTTAGACATTCACCATCTTTCCGCTTCTTCCTCTTTCGTTCCATGGTTGTTACATTTTTCGGTCATCAATGTCAAAAATGGTGATCTGTATCCTTTATTTACCTTTATTTTATCTATTTTTAAGGATGATAATGATTTTTAATGATTATTTTTACTAACACGTTCGGAAACAAACGGACGATGGAACATTTTGGGTCGTTTAATAATTAAGAGGGAAAAAATCAACATTGCACCTCAGAGGAGTGCGTTGTACGGTTCCGTCTGTTATAACTAAAAATTACTTTTATAATTATAATGATATGAAAAAAATTTAATATAGTTTTTCATATTTTTTCATCATCAACTTTAACCACATCAACATTAAAAATAATAATTTTATTATTCTACACACTTGTTTAAATGCTAAAATAAATACGACTTCTGTAGGTATCCGTTGGATTAAAGTTCAACGGGTGTTTAATGAAGAGAGAGAGAGTGTCCGAAAAAAAAACTCTCGTGAAAAAAAAACTCTCGTGGATGACAGCCACGTAAAAGCAGTCTATTTATTTTAACACAAAAAAATTCACCCTAATATTTAAGTTAAAAAAAAATCCACCCTAAATTATTTTTATTAAACACTACATAATTAAAATCGAATTATTTTTTAAAAAATCCACATTGAATTATTTTTATTAAACACTACATAATTAAAATCAAATTATTTAAAAAAAATCCACAAACTTCTTCCAAATTTAATCACCATATTCGTAATTAATGAAAAATTAATTAATTTTTATAAGTTAATTAATACAACGATTCGAAATATACGTACGTGAGTAAATTTTTAAAGTTAAAGGAGTGAGTGTTTTTAAATTTCACCTGTACGAGGGAGAGTGTTTTTAAATTTCACCAGTATGAGAGAAAGTGTTTTTAGATTTCACCAGCTATTACATGAGAAAGTGTTTTTAAATTTCACTTGCATAAGAGAAAGTAATTTTTAAATTTTTAAATTTCAACCGTCGATCGTGAACTTGTGCCCTCATATTATAAATACAAATAAATACAAATTTTTGCTGTTTTGCCCAGTGATCTAAAGATTAATACAACTTTTTCTTATTTGATAGACATAACTTCAAATACTATTTTTTTTCACTCTGAAGGTTAAAAAAACTCATACCAAACATAACCGATATCTCAGTGAAAGGTTAATTGACTTAATTCTATTCGGTCTTTTCCCAATTCTAAATTGTTGATATTTTGCCTCAACAGCACGTTAGTTTTACATTTTTACCGTTGTCTTTTGGGTATAAATATCCATCACCTATCCTTGAATGTTTAAAAGGAATTTTACAAAAGTTTAATTTAGTATGACTCCTATCTTAATAAAAAATCATTCTTAACGTAACGATGATGTGAGAGATTTTTACGGTAACTTTATCTTATTCCATTTTGTGAATGAAAAATTTCCTTATTTGATATAAAAAGTACCTTTTCTCATTTTCTGAGTTAAAAAAATTTTACCAAATGAAACCAAAATCTTAATAGAAAGAAAAGTCTTTTCCTCTTCTTCACCGCCGCTGTCCTCTTCCTCTTTTCTTCCGTCGTCCATCCCATTGGATGACGAAGAAGAGGACGACGATTCAACTGTCCTCCACGAAGCTTTCAAGATAAACTTCCAATTATTAGGTTGTATTGAATCGGCCTAGCATAATCTGACACGGTTTGACCAAGGTTATACTTGGATTGGCCCTTAGGTTGTTCGTGCTGGCATGAAATCGGTGGTTGCCAGGTCGTAGGGTCGGTCTTGGGAAGAAGAGGGGAAGAAGAAGAGAGAAGAGGGGAAGAAGAGAAGAAGAAGAAGAGCCGAAGAGGGCAACGGTTGGAGACTCGGGGGCCTTGGGGCTGGCATGCAACGGGTGGCCAGCAAGGTGCAACAGGCGGGGTTGGTGAGGTGCGCTATGCACGCAATGATCGGGTCCTCGTAGTCGATGCGCAACGGGTGGTCAATGGGGCTTGCTGGCACTGCATGCAATGGGCAGGGTGTGCAATGGGTGGGGCCGATGTGCAACGGGTGGCTAGCTACCAGCTAGGCATGCTGCGTGCAACGACAATTGGGGGAGTTGGGTTGATTTTTTTTTCACCCAACTCTTCTAATCTCAATTCTTCTAATCTCAAATCTCAACTCCTTTAATCTCAATTTCTTAAATTTTCTCACTCAATTTACAATTCACAAATTATAAACAAGGTTCACTACCAAAGTCAAAGTTCTAGAGGCTACGAATATCTCAACAAGACTTTCCTGAAGTTGAAGTGACGTCATCAATGGAGATTACTAGAACTTCAACTTCAACTGTGCCATTAAGGAAATCTCAGAAGAGAACTTCTATCTGGTTAAAGTACACATAATGATGAAAACCATGGTAGACAACACTTTAGAGGAATGAGTCTTCTGCAACCTCTGTAATGTTGACTTCTCTTACAAAACGTCTGATAGTACAGATCATTTAATTAGATATATTAATACATGTGAAAATAGGAACAAAGATAAAACTATTCAAACCTAACTTTCTTTTACTCTTAAGGGTAGTGCTAGCTCATAGACTTATGATTCTCAAAGGGCTAAGAACTTGCATGTTAAATTTATTTGTCAAGAAGATTTACCAATAAGTTTTAGAGATAATAAACATTTTGATGAATATATTAGTAAAGCATATTGTCCATAATATAAATATGTATTTAGAAATACTATTAGGTTAGATATTATGAATTCATTTAATATGCTTAGATTAGAACTTATAAATTTTATGAGTACAATAATGATATGTATAATATACACTTTAGATATTTGGTCGGATAGAACTAAAGATGAGTACATAGTTGTAATTGCACATTATATTGATCAAAATTAGATTTTACAAAAAAAGATTAATAGGATTTAGAAAAATTCAACATCCACATACTGCTAAAATAATTTTTGCAAATATTATGAAATTTTTTGATTTATATGGAATTAGAAATAAAATAGGTAGTATAACTTTTGATAATGCAGCTAATAATACTGCAATAGTATCAATGTTTAAAACTAAATTAAGTTCACCAAATGGTTTTAAATTATTTCACCAAAGATGTATGTGTCACATAATTAATATTATTGTACAATCAGGTATAAAAGAAATTAAAATTTATATTGAAATTGTTAGAGATGCTGTAAGTTTTATAATTAGTTCAAGAAAGTGACAGCAATAATTTGATGAAACATGTAATTCTTTTGAAATGCCGCATAAAAAATTCTCTTTAGATATTCAACATAGGTGGAATTCATCATATTTAATGTTAGAAAGTGTATTACCATATGAAATTCCAATAATGTTTATGTATAATCATCATCATTCAGATGATTATAAAAAATAATTAAGTGATGATGATTTCAAAATTTTAAAATGTTGTGTTAAATTTTTAAAATTTTTTATGATGCAACTCTTAGATTATCAAGAATTTCTTATTCTACATCTGTGTATGTGTTGCATCATTTATATGATATTTTACAAGTTTTTAATAAATATGAGACATATCCATTTTTCCAACCAATAGTAAATAGGATGAAACAAAAATTTTAAAAAAATTGGAATGAAATCCCACAATTATATATTTTGAGTGCATGCTTAGATCCTAGGTGTAAAATAAGATATGCTATTAAATTAATTAGGGGAATACAAATTAGTTTAGGTGTAGATTTAGGATTAATTGTTAATACAATAGAAGAATAATTAAATTAAATATTTGATTTATACGTACAAAGATATAGATTAAGAATAGAATCTTCTCCTCCACCAATGTCCACAATACTATAATCAAATGTTGGATCATCTTCAGATTCTTTGGCATTTTTACAAGATTCAAGATTTGATGAAGATATTCCAATATCATCATATAATTATAATCCTATAGTATCTTGACAAGAATTAATTACTTTTAATTGAACCAATCACCAATCATTATTATTTACTCAACATTCCAACTTAAATACATTTGATGTTTTAGATTGATGGAGGTAATAATTAATGAATTTTCCAATATTATCAATAATGACAAAAGATTTATTAACAATTCCAGTGTCTTCAGTAGCTTGTGAATAGATTTTCAGCATGAATGGTAACATGCTTGATGACCGAAGATGTAGGTTTAAAGAAGATATAATAGAAGCATTAATGTGTGTCAAAGACTGAGAGTTTGCTCGACTCCATGAGCAAGATCAAGTTGAAGAATTTACAAAAATACTCTCAAACTTAAATATTTCATAATTAAAACATTGTAATTTTTCAATTTGTAATTTTTTTCAAAAATGTAATTTAATTTTGTTGTAAATTTTTTTTAAATGTAATTGTAAATTTGTAATAATGTAAATATAAAATATGTAATTCATTAATAAATAAAAAATTTAATTTAATTATATGCATTGTTGTCTTGTTGAATTACTTGAATGTTATCATGTTGATTGTTGAATTAAATTTAAATATTGATGGTTGAATACTTGAATGTTGAATGCTGATTGTTGAATGTTGTTATTTGTTAATTAAATAAATATTTTTTTTAAATTTAATTATTTAAATATTAAATACATATAAGTTAATTAAAAAATCATATCGATCAATGCCTAAGTTGGCCCGTTATCTTTGTGGGCTATACTGGCACGACACAAATAGTACAGTGTTAGCACAAAATTCGTACTATGCCAGCATGGTTCGACATGGTTGACAAGTATACTTGTAGTCCTTAGATTTTTAAAAAAACTCCTAAAATAACTAATCCAATATATATTAAAAAAAATTCATTTTCCTTTTACTAATTAAAATTTTAAATTTTCATTTGCAAACTAAATAAAATATATTATGTGTATTTTTCTTCTATATTGATAAAAAAAAAAAATGGTATGTTTGTGTTACTTGGAAATTACTTGTTTAGAACCAGTTTTCGTCAATTTAAAAAGTTAAATAAAGTTAAAGTTGGAGTCAGTAGTTTTACGAATGAAGTTAAAGTTACTTAGTATTTAAAGTGGTAGAAGTTATACGTTAGAATTTATATAGTAATAATAATGTTAAAAATAATTTTAAGATTGACTGGAGTTGATCTCAAGCAAAGCTTGAGGGGGAGTTTGTACATGTCAAGAATTATGAAAAAAGGAAAAATTTCTAGATTTTTAGGTATTTGTGTATCTTGAAAAGTTTGGAAAAATTTTAAGTTTTTCCATCACTATAAGTATAAATTTTCCTTATTATTTCTCACTTGTTAAGTTGGGAAAATTCTTGTAATTGGCGAAAATTTCATTATAATGTACTTTTTTGACTTTATATGTTTTGTTCAACCTTTTCTGACCATTGTTAAACTTGTGGTTATAACGAAAATGTGAAATTATATTTGAAATGTTAAAATAAAAAAAAATTATAAATTTTTTAAATTAATTTTTTAAAATTTTTACGATGTACACAAATAGTTTTAATTTTTTTTTTTCTTAATTTTTTTTCCTTTTCCTAAATTTCCACTTATCAAATTTTAAAAGAATAACGAGAAATTATGGCGATGATCAGCAGAATTAAATAAAAAGTAATTCCTCTAACATAGAAGCTGTTTTTAGAAATAATCAGAATAAAGAAAATTTTAAAATAAACATAAGAAGATAAATGTAATTTACAATTTCTTTCAATTAAAAAAATTCATACTTTGTGAAAAAAATCACCGGCCCAAGAAGAGATAAGCTTATCCGAACCGAATCACCGTGGCACGAATATATGGTGCATTTTAATTCTGTTAGATCGCTTGCCACGTGTCATCCACGCAACCACCTCCCGCTCCTCCGAAGGAATAAATAGACGGAGGAGCCAGAGCAAGCACGGTGGCCGACCGACCACCTCCGACCGACCAGATCATGGCGTCGTCCATGGCGATCGTTGCTTCCACGCAGCCGGCGGCTACCGTCGGGGGCCTCGCCGGGAGCTCCCTCCGCGGGACCAAGTTAGCCGTCAGGCCGCACTCTCGAAGGATGGCGTCGCCGCGCACTTCCCTCAGGTGAGAGCTGGGACCTTGGAATTATGTCGTCCTTTTGCTTGTTCCCATCCGGATACGCCCGTCGAGGGTTTCTGGTGGCGTGCGCTTTGTCGCAGGTCTTCCAGGGCCATCGTTGCCAAGTACGGGGATAAGAGCGTGTACTTTGACCTAGAGGATCTGCCCAACACCACAGGCCAGTGGGATCTCTACGGTTCCGATGCGCCCTCTCCCTACAACTCTCTTCAGGTTTGTGACATTTTGTTAGGATTTTGTTCCTTTTTTGTTCGTCAGTGATGCGGGATTTTAGGTGTTGTTCGTCTAGATTTTGGGATGATCGAGTTTGATTAATAATTTGAAACCAGCAGCAATAGCATCGTAGATTTTCGACGCAATTCATTTAGATTATCAACAGTACTTTTTCAATATAAAAATTAGAAATTTTTCTGCATTTCTAGCTTCTTCAACATGTACTTGTATTACCAGACAACCAGTTTAGTAAAGTTTATTTCTTTAATTGTTACTGAATTTGCAGAGTAAGTTCTTCGAGACTTTTGCGGCTCCATTCACCAAGAGAGGTCTTCTGCTCAAGTTCTTGCTGTTGGGAGGTGGTTCCACACTTGCCTACTTCAGCTCTACTGCATCAGGTGACATATTGCCTATCAAAAAGGGTCCTCAGCTCCCACCTAAGCCTGGGCCACGAGGCAAGATATAAGTGTAATTTGATTTGAGGTAGACCACTCCCGATCTCTGTTTGCATTCATCTCTACTATCAATATGTGCTTCACTCAATCAACAATTTGTAAAGCAAACGCTTGGTTTTACAATGGTATCTTTGGAAAATATGCATCCAGGCCTTGCCGTTGCTTGATGTTTAAGTTACTTGCTTGTTTTCATGATACTTGTTGATGACAAATTTATATTCATTAAGAAAATTTAGTTCATGCAACAATGGTTATACTTGATAAAGAGGTTTGTTCTTTCATTTCTTAACTTTCTGTCAAACTTTTGTTGAATTTATTCATTGTCAAGACATGATAATGCAATTTCTTTTACAAAGCATGTGTAGAATTTGAATAATGTATTAATATTCGTACATGATAAAATGGCATCCATGCCTGATTTCTTCAAAAGATGTTGATTTACAGGTGAATGGAAAATAATAACCAATGTTTTTTGATAATAGTAACATTTCTGTATGGGCTTGAAACCAAAGTCTCATTTCATTGTGATAAGGTGAAAGATTAATTACATCATCTTCCATTGATAGTAAGATATCAATATTATTCTTCATGCACCAGAATAAGAGAACAACAGCCTTATAATCAACCTACATGTACAGTAGTTTTGATTACATAGGTTACGACATTTTTAGCATTTACATTTCAAACCCTATTTTATCAACATCCACTTCTTTCCTTTTTGATTGTTTGAGCTATCCTATTGTTGGGTAAGATGAACCTAATTGAGGTTGGTTAGTAACTTCTTAATAGTGAAATCAAATGTAGAAATCAAACAAATTACAAGCAAAATAACACCAAACTTTTACGTGGAAAATTTCTCTGAAGTGAGGAAGAAAAACCACAAAATTGTCGATCCACCCTTATATCTTCCACTATAATCAAATGAGTACAAATGGTCTTCTTTAGTGATTAATTAGAGTCATTATACATTCACCATCATTAACTACGAATGACACAAAAACTAACACAAATAAGAGGTACACAAATTACCCAATCCAATTGTCCATGTTTTAGAAATTTTTGCTATCACTACATAGCTCCTAAAATAACGAAATTTGGCAAGAATGAAGCTTTATGAATTCCCAAATCACTGAAAAACTTTCAGCCAAAATGGACTTCGTTTCACCCCTTAAACTAATATTCTACTAAGAATGTACACTGTAGAATTGCATAGACGAAATCCTTCTAAAACCTTCTTTGAATCTAACTCTCCACCATTCTGATCTTCGATTCAACTTTCTAATCTCAAGAGTATCAAACCACGGCCCCGTTTTTAAAATCTTAGCTCGATCCGACCACGAACACTCCTTTGATCAGTTATATGATCAAGGTGATGTAATAGTAAGAGAGAAAGATGAAAAACATCTATCACTTCTCTTGTGAAAAATGTTGTCTCTCTTAATAACATAACCCTTCACCATATATATATATAGGTGCTGAATTAAAGTTAAAATATCATTGGACTCCCGTTACACCAACTGGATTGCTTTACCAGACTCTCGTTGCACCAATCAGACTACTCCACTTCACGCCTGTTGCATCAACTGGATCATTCCACTGGACACCTGTTACACCAATTAGACTGCTCCACCAGATACTTGTTGCACCAATTGGACTACTCCACTGGACACTCGTTGCACCAAGAGTCATCTTCATGTGGAGGGACACCCAACAAACTCCCCTTCCTGACTACATAGAGGCGGTCAATAATCCTGCAATCTGATTGCAAGTATTCAACTTGTCTCTTGTCACTACCTTAGTCAACATATTAGTTTCATTTTCATTAGTGTGAATTTTTTCAAATACAAGTTCCTTTGAGTTCACTACATCTCAAATCCAATGATATCG
The DNA here is from genome assembly GCA_024699675.1 of Amphibolis antarctica. Taxonomy (NCBI): domain Eukaryota; kingdom Viridiplantae; phylum Streptophyta; class Magnoliopsida; order Alismatales; family Cymodoceaceae; genus Amphibolis; species Amphibolis antarctica. The sequence goes on from JAMKPZ010003177.1 coordinate 26,692, forward strand.
AATTTTGATATGCTTTGACCTTGAGTGAAATGACAAATTCTTAGTCAAGTGGATTATACTTTGACTGTCATCTAACAGTATAAATTTGTCTTGCACAATCTGAAGTTTTGCAAGTATTCTCTTCAACCATATCATCTCTTTGCAGGCTTTTGTGGTTGCAATAAATTTAGTCTCTATCGTAGATAATGTAATGCACTTATGTAGTCTGGATTACCATGAAATAGCTCCCCCTATATGGGTAAATAAATACATTGAAGTAGATTTTGAGTTATCCACATCTCCTATCATATCTAAATTAGTATAACCAATTAATTTTGATTCTCCATTACTAAAACAGATCTCATGATCCACTTTACTACTTCCTAATGTTGTTTTCCAAAATTTGAGAGAAATCTGCTCACTATACTAACTGCATGAGCAATATCAAGTCTGGTACACACTATAGCACACATTAGGCTCCCAATGGCTGAGGCATATGGAACATTCTCCATTTCCTTTTTCTTTTCATCTGTAAAAGGATGTTGCTTCTTGTTTAACCTGAATTGAACTACAAGAGGAGAACTAATTGACTTTGCATCATCATGTCAAATCTTTGAAGTACTTTCTCAATGTACTTCTCCTATGACAAGAATAATTTATTGGAACTCCTATCTCTTTTAATTTCAATGCCAAGAATCTTCTTTGTAAGTCCTAAGTCTTTCATGACAAAAGACTTATTCAACACCTTTTTCAATTCTACAATTTTAAACATATTCTTGCCAATAATTAAAATATTATCAATACAGAGTAACAAAATAATAAAATTATTTAAAGAAAATCTCTTAATGAAAACATAATGGTCTGTGCTACACTTTTTATAGCTTTACTCTACCATGATAGTGTCAAATTGCATATACTATTACTTTGGTGCTTGTTTCAGACCATAAAAACTTTTTTTTAATTTGCACACTAAGTATTCTGTGCTTTTCTTAACAAATCTTTCTGGTTACTCTACGTAAATCTCTCCCTCTAAATTTTCATGAAAGAAGAAAATTTTTACATCAATCTAGTCAATCTCTAAATTGAGACTTATTGCCAAACCAAGAACTACTTAAATAGAAGTCATCTTCACTATTGACAAGAAGACCTTATTGAAGTCAATTCTCTTCCTTTGAATGAATCCTTTTACAACTAGTTTAGTCGTGTACCTTGGATGTGATGTGTGCTCTTCTTACTTGATTTTGTAAACTCATTTGTTTTTAAGTGTTTTTTTGTCTTTGGGCAACTTCACCAACTCATAAGTATGATTGTCATACAATGAATTCATCTCATCTTGCATAGTTTTCATTCACTCTTTTTGCTCACATTCTACTGCATCTACATAACACTCTGGTTCTGCATCATCAGAGACTAACACCACAAACTCATCTAAAGAATATCTAGTCGAAGGTCTCCTTTCTCTAGTTGATCTTTTGAGTGGAATAGCTGGTGGAACTTCTTACATTTCAGGTTATTGGTCATGACCATTTGCTTCAGCATCATCCTAATCCTGGGGAGCATCCTTTCCAACTGTACCTTCATCACCATCATCAACTTCAACTTCAATTTCAACCTGTCGTGTTGGAACTATAGGAACTAGGTTCAAATTAATCAACTCTCTTTGTTGTTGAGTTGCTTCAACTTGTGTTTTATTAATGTCCTTAATTATTTGATATTCTACAAACACAGCATTACAGTTTCTAACTGCCTTATTAGCTATTGGATCAAATAGCTTGTAGCTAAACTTATCCTACCTATAGCCAAGGAGAATAGATTTCCTTGTCTTTGCATCAAGCTTGGTCTTTTCATCTTGAGGAACATGTACAAAGGTTTTGCACTTAAACACTTTTAAGTGATTATAAGAGATCCTTGTTGTACCAAACTTTGTTTGGAATATCTTTCTGTAAATAGTAATATGGTGAAAAATTAACTAAATATATGGTAGTCATTAAGGCCTCACCTTAATAAGACATCGATAGCTTTGCTTGAGAAAATAAACATTTGATCCTCTCTACTAATGTTCTATTCATCCTCTTAGAAACTCCATTCAATTGTAATTTTTTGGAGGAGTCTTTTGATGTTTTATGTCTTATTCCTTGTAATAAACTTTAAAAGATCCACAGTACTCTACTCTATTATCTATTCGGATGCATTTCACTTTATTGCTTGTTTGCCTTTCAATCAAAGTTTGAAGTTCCTTGAACTTATTGAGTATTTGATCTTTGGACTTTAAGACATAAATCCAAATCTTTTTGGAGGAATCATTAATAAAAGTGACAAAATATCTAACTCCATAATGTGTCATTACCTTTATCGGTCGACATACATTAGAGTAAATTAGCTCTAACATTTTTAGCTTCTTAGAAGGAGGTTGGCTCTTGAAAGTAATTCGGTACTACTTCCTTGCTAAACAATCTACATAATTCTTCAAATGTATACCTTTTAATTTTGACAGAAGATTCTTCTTCAAAAGCATTGTCATCCCCTTCTCACTTATGTAATTGAGTCTTTTATGTCATAACATACTTTGATCTTCATTTTGTAATACATTAATAAAGACATTAAAGAGCTTAGCATGAATATAATATAAATGAAATAGCTTTTTACCTCTTACTATTATCATGTTACCCTTAATGAGTTTGTACTTTTCATCTCCAAAATTACTCAAGTATCTCTTATCATTAAGCTTCCCAACTAAAATGTTGTTGAGACTCAAACTTTCAACATATCTAACTGATTTGAGGATCAACTTGATGTTATTTGTAGTCTTCAAATGCACATCTCTTTTGCCAATGATCTTTGCTCTATCGTTGTTGTCCATTTTTACAACTTTAAAGTCACCTGGAGTGTAAAAAGTGAAGAAATCTTTTCAAGATGTGGCATCAACCGTAACATCACTATCTGACACTCATGAATTGTCTCATCATCATCTATAAGATTTATAGAATTATCACAAACAATAAGTAACTCTTCAACCATTGAGGTAACTCCGTCCTCATTGTCACTATCATGTTGCTATGATTTATTCTTCTTATTCTTCTTTTCCAGCTTCTGATAGAATTTCTTGGTGTGACCCTTCTTATAACAATGATAACATTCAACATTTACATACTCATTTCAAAGGTGGGAGAGATCAAGAAGATGCAGGGTTGTTTATCTACTTGGCTAGTCAAGCATGATCTTGTTCATAGATCTTTGGGTTTCGATTACCAAGGAATAGATACTTCACAAATAAAATCGGAAGATTGGGATTCCATTGCTATCATTTCATATGTATATGGTTACAATTATTTACGCTCTCAGTGTGTGTGCTTATGATGTATTACCTGGTGGATTGTTAGCTAGTGTGTATCATCTTACGAGAATACAGTATAGTATGGATCAACCAGAAGAGGTATGCATAAAAGTATTTACTTTTGCTATTCTTAGATCCTTTAGAACCTTTACTCTGACTTCTCCCTTATGACTCTGTAATTAACACATCAAAGTGGGAATCCTTTACAATTCTTTTGAACTCTTCATTCATCACCTTGTTCTTTATATAGTTTCAAGTGACTATTCCATTAAAAGCTGAGTTGCAAACTATTACCTTCAAAGTTTCCTAAGTGTCTATCAATGATCTTAGAAGCAACAAAGCTCTCACCTCATTATCAAATGTGATGTCCATTGAAGATAACTAATTTATGATCCTTTGGAAGGTGTTCACATGATCCGTCATAGGGGTGCTGTCTTGGTATCTCAAATGCTTAAATTGTTTTATCAAAAACATCTTGTTGGTGCTTTCTTTTCAAGAATATAACTCATCGAGTTTCTACTACAAGGAACCTACATTTGTCTCATCACTAATGTGATTCAACACATTATCATTCACTTATTGTCTGATGAAGCTGCAAGCTTGACATTGAAGTATTTTGTACTCATCTTCAGATTTATCTATAGGTTTTTCTTTATTAAAAACAGACATGTAATATTCTTTAACATATAGAAAATCTTTCATCTTCCATTTTCAAGCTTGAAAGTTTTTGCTATTTAGTGCAATTATTTTGCTTGTATTTGCTTCCATTTCACAAGGAACTAAACTTTGCCTCTCACCCCATGATAAGTGTCACTTGTTGGGTAAGACAAACCTAATTGAAGTTGGCTAGCACCTTCTCAATAGTGAAATCAAATGTAGAAATCAAACAAGCCACTAGCAAAAAAATACCAAACTTTTACATGGAAAATTTCTTCAATGTAAGAAAGAAAAATCACAGAACCTATTGGTTCACCTCCAAATCTTTCACTATAATCAAATGGATATAAATGTCTTCTCTAGTGATTAACTAGATTCATCATGCATTCATCATTATCAACTACAAATGACACAAACCAACAACACAAACAAGAGGTACACAAATTACTCAATTTGACTGTCCACGTTTCAAAATTTTTTGCCATAACTATACAGCTCCTAAAATAACTAAACTTGGCAGGAATGAAACTTTGTGAATCCCTTAATCATTGAAAATATTTCAGCTAAAATAGACTTTGTTTCACCCCTCAAACTAACCTTCTACCAAGAGTATGCATTGTAGAACTATACAGATGGAATTCTTTTGAAACCTTCTTCGAATCCGACTCTCCACCATTTTGATCCTTGATTCAACCATCTAATCTTAAGAGTATCAAGTTGTGACATTGCCGTTAAAATCTTAGCTCGATTCGACTATGAAGGCTCTTTCGATTAGCCTTATGATCAATGTAGTGTAATAGTCAAAGAGAAGGATGAAAAATAGTTGTCACTTCTCTTGTGAAAAATGTTCTTTTAATAACATAATCTTTCACCATATATATATAGATGCTAGATTAGGGTTAAAATATCATTGGACTTCCGTTACACCAACTGGACTACTCCACCGGACTCTTGTTGCACCAATTAGACTTCTCCGCTATTTTTCGTAATAGTTGTCACCAGACTCCGATTGGTGCCAGATTGTTTCATTGGACTTCCATTGCATCAACTGGATTGCTCCATTGGACACCCATTGCACCAATCAGACTATTCCACCAAACACCCATTGCACTAAGAGTCATTTCCATGTTGAAAGACACCCAACACCTACTAGTGGCAGGATGTTGGACTTCTGAAGCCTCGTAGTTTCTCAATGTATGAAAATTCCTTATTCTCAGTTTCAATAGTTCAAATCTTCTTCATGTCCTCAAAGCTGAGAAAATCATTTGCGACATTAGAGTCACTCTTGTTTGACTCTGGTTCATGATCTAGATGCCAATCCATGAAATCTGACAGAGTCATTGAAGTTGTTGTCTCCATAGAATTCAACTTTCCAATCTTCTCTTCATGGTTAGTAAATTTAACTAATCCCCACACTGATTTTGAATCTTAAACTGATGGCCATGAGTGATGGATCTTGAACCATGAGTCTGCATCAAGAACATCTTATATTTGAGACATAATTGTGTAAGCCAGTCTTTCTAAAATTCTTGAATAGCTCTCACATCCTGAATGTTTCATGTCCAAAACAATAGAGAGATTCAATATATAAAATGTATAAGGAATTCCAACTATTTCAAGTTTATGCCAAGTTAAATGCATAATGAAAAGGAGAGTTTAGTCATACATTGTTATATTGGATCTTGTTTATGCCAAGTACTAATTTAGGAATTTTGGGGAGTCTTTGCTTGAGAAGGACTGAGATGGTTTCAGCTCTTCTTGAAAGATGTGTCTCTCATCCACGAAGATTTCCCATCTCTGTTATTCATCATCCTTTGCAAAATCACAATGAAGACCTCAATCTTATTCTTAAGATCAAGAGAATTTTGTGTTTTGCAGATAAGTCAAGTGTTGATGGGAATTGCTTGGGGTCAAAGGACTCTAATGTTAGATACATTATTAATATCATTATTACTACATAGATTTCAATGTATAAATTTTTATTACGTAAATTATCATGTAATTTCAATTCCATTTGCGAAAATAATTTCAGTTTCAGTTTTATCTAATTCCCAGAATTGAAAAAAATTATTTCCAAAACACATAATTTTTTGGAATTTCCATCTCCAACAATACCTGAGCATTGATGGCCGCAGATGCCTTTTGAAACTACAACCATCTCCTTGAACCTTCGAAAAGTCCATTTGAAGGAACTTTTATGGTAGGAAGGGAAGCCACCATTTGTTATCATTTCAATTTGAAATGGATCAAAGACTCCATTAGAGAGGGTTGAACAGTGAAGTTCAGAAATCAATCACAAATCTTAGAGAAAATAGATAGTTTAAAATGATTAAATCAAGATTCGAGTAAAACAGCACTACACAAGGAAAGAGGAGACAAAATCTTTAGGTGGTTTTCAACCAGTACATCCACTCCTAAGTAATCTATTTGTGCTTTCACTAAAATTAGGTGTATTACAAGTACACACCTTAACCTTTATATTTCAGTATTTTTTTCAAAGCCTCACACCGCAACCTTCAACATTAGTATTTTAACGAGCTAACATTACGACCTTTGATACTCCTTAACACAAAGAGTCTTCTAAACCATTGTGGAATCTTTACCACAATCTGGAGTGGTGAGTTTTCAATTTTCAAAATAAGCGTTTCATTCTACAATATACACTTTGGTGTTTTATTTTCATTTATTTATTCAAATAAAGGGTTTCTTAACTTCGGTAATCATCCAGGCTTCGTATATTTTATTGCGATAATATGCGTTTGTCACGTATTCTTTGAAAAAAGTGTTCTACTACCACCTCATGTGAAATTTATTCTATAAATGTGAGAGATGTCTACAGCCTAACGTTACGAGAGAATTTCCAGTTTCGTGAGTAGCAAAAAATCTCAACTCTTGCGTCACTCTACAAGATGGGTTACATGTATTTTAATATTTAAATACGTAATATTAATATTAAAATTATATTTTTTAATATTAATATGATTAAATGTTAATGTTAAAATTATATTTTTCGACGAAAAAGTGATATTTTTCGACGAAGCCATATATATTCAAGGGTTTAATGGTTCTGTAGTTGGATGAAAGATTAATGACTGTTTGATGAAGAGAGAGAGTGTTCGAAAAAAGGAAGCCCACGGAAAAAAATCCCCTCCCGCCGATGACACCCGCGTAAAAGTAAAAGCAGTCTATTTAATTTTTTTATTTTAAAAAAACAACGATTCATTTTCCCCAATCATCCTCACCTGCACAGTCGACCGGAAGTCCCCTCGTCAAGGATTTGGGATTTGGGATTTGGGATTTAGGATTTGGGATTTGGGATTCATTTGTAAGGATTTTTTTGAAGTTACCGAATGGAATACGGAAGGACGTCAGTTAGTGTTGGATCTACCGACGGGTTACAGGTTAGTTAGAGAAGTTGATTTATTAAGTGCATTGATTATACTTTCGTTTAACATCGGTTACAGGTTAGTTAGAGAAGTTGATTTATTAAGTGCATTGATTATACTTTCGTTTAACATGAATGAACATTTATTGGGGGAAAAATGTTTGCAACATTTATGGGAAAAAAGTTAGTTAGACCAAACTAAAATATGTTTAATCTGAAATGTTACTCATCAATTACTCTGTGAA
>JAMKPZ010003178.1:0-43903 GCA_024699675.1 Amphibolis antarctica
TATATATATATAATAATAAATAAAAATACATAATAAAAAATTCATAAACAAAAAAGATTTTCACAACAAAATTGTAAATTTGAAATCTAACCAAAATCTTAAAAGTTTTAAGATTAAAAAATTCTGGAATGCTCATTTCCCATTAAAAAAATTTATAAAAAATGTTGACAAGGAAACTCTACTTTTATAGTGTTGGTATTAAAAGTATTAAACTTTTACTTGTAAACTTTTTTCCCTTTCGAAATTAAACAGGAAAAAGAAAGAAAATGATAAAAAAGAGAAAAATTAAAAATTATTTCTAATTTTTCTTATTGTGTATAAACAACTTTTTATTCCTTTTCTGATTTTTATTTTCAATTGTTTTTGATTTTTTATTGTGTATAAGCACTTAAGCAGTTTTTGGTGTAAAATTTCATATTTTTTTTGAATAATCAAAATTGTTGCGTACGTGCGTGATGACGTCCGCCTCCCTTCTTGCGGCGAAACCCCCACATCCTCCGCCGCGTCGTTCTCCGATTGATGATTGATCCAGAAAAGGCGCCACCTTTTTACTTCTGGTCGTCGGCCACCGACTCTGGAGAGTACTCCGGTGTCCGGTTGGCTTCGTGTCGTACATGTAGAAGACGAACTCTCCGTACGCGCTTCTGCGGGGATGCTTCATGCACAGCCGCACTCGCAAATCCACGAGACTTGCACACCCCTCTCCTCCTTTCCCCACCACAGCATACCAATTTAGTTTTTTCTTTCATCTGATATGCAATTTGCCTTGATCAGACATGGCGTAGCGGCTTAGCATTCCGGAGGATTTCACTCCCCCTGAGACAATAGCGGGTTGCAGATGATGATTGCCCTCAGTCTTCATGCTTTCGAGTACTCTGTTACTTTCCTCTCTATTACCTTCTTTAATGGCATCCTTGGAGATTGATGATGGGCAGCATCGATCTGTATCTCCGAGTGCGACGTTGACTGTGCCAAGGACGATGGTTTGGAGGGAGAGGCAGGGGCTCTGGTGAACCATGGAGGGGATTCTTGGAGAATGGGGGCAGAGGTTCGGCTCTCGGAAAGACCAGTCGGGTCATGATTTCGAGATGCCAACCTCTAGAAATGTCAGTTTTGTTTTGCGTTATTCAGAGACATGTGAGTTTTCCGTGCATTTCAGTTTGGTTGGTTGATTTTGTGTTGTATTTTTATTGTAATTCACCACTTTCGCAAGGGAAGATGTATCCCCCGGGTTTGAGTGTGGATTTAAGTTTGATTGCATGCCAATTCACCACTTTAAGGCTTTGTTTGTTTAATTAGCTTCAATTTCAGTTTCAATTATGTATAAATTCTCATACATCATCATTACTATACAAATTCTCATCTCACAATTTATTATGTAGTTCTAACATTTTTTATAAAATTACTCTTAACTTCAATACTCTATAGTTAGAGCTAAACATAGAGTTGAGTTTCATTAACAAACGAGACCTAAGATTATCAACTTTGAAATTCGATTCTCCTGGTATGGTATCATTGGGTTAGTACTATGCATCATGAAGATGATCAAGTGTGGTGTTAAAGGCCTTGGAGAGTTTTAGTGAGCTTCCACACTTATATGCATTTTTATAACAAGTTAGGTTTAACCATGGCGGTCAGTAACCAACAAAAAACTATTCATGAATTTTCTTGTTCAACATGTAAAGTGTAGGTTTCCCTATACATGGCCCTTTGGGCATGCCCAGGGTAAAGTGTCAAATGGTTGGGAGGCAGGTCAATTAGGTTTCACTCGTCTCTATCTTGATCTAGCACACTTTTGACTCCTAAAATCTAAACTTTGATACCATATTGGAAATAAAAGAAATAGATGAAAGTTGGATACCATTAACAAATCATAAGTCTCTATATATAGAGGATACATAAAAAAAACACATATAGAGGCTACATAAAGAAAACACAAACATGCAAGTAATGTGAGACTAAACTCACATATAAACACCAAAAAATCCTAATACATTATTTCCTCTAACATAATATGATAAACGTATGTAAAAAAACTGTTTTTAAACTCTTAAAGCATCCCAACAGATTGTATAAACATGATTAATTGAAGTTGGATAAGCGTAACACCTATAGTTTCATTATGGTGCCAAAATTCACACCTCCCTGGGTGCTCCAGCAGCTATGTATTTACTTTATTAACTTGTTTCTTTATGTTATTTGGTTTATAAGCCATTGTTTCCCGAATAGCTTGAGAACTTGCGGGTCTGCTGATTTTAGGGAGCATAGCTTGAGAACTTGTGCATCTCTTGCTTGTTGCAGCCACACTCAATAATAGGTTTTAATCTCATAGAAAGCATGCTGGTGCATACATGATGGATTGAAAGACCTGGTGCAGTTTTGGTATTTATGGCAGGTTGGGACTACAATCAACTTCAAGCACATACTCTTCTTGGAGATTTGAGTCTTACCACTCACATGTCATTGCTCCATGCTCACTACTGAGCAGTACATCATTTGTAGGGAGCATAGATAATTAGATATCTAGTCATAGTTACAACAAACCAAGAGCACCTATTTGTCATTACCATAACAAAAACAACTACAATCCAAGTCATAATCCCACTACATGAGTCAGTCAACCATCAGTAGATTTAAAAAATAAAAAATTCTTTTACATGCTTGGATATTAAAATTTATATTTGGAATATGACATATACATATCTAAATGACCAAAATGGCCCTTTTTATGGGTAAATTACCAAAGCACCTCCTTATACAAGTAAATTACAAGATACCTTACATATACCTAAAATATCATATGCTCTTAAATATAAACTTAAACTATCTAAAATATTAAATACTTCTATATATGAGTTTAAACTATTTAAAATCTTGTGTACTCTCCGATATGAAAGTAGATTTTCTTCAAATGTTATTTATTATTTTGTTGTAAATGTGAATTTTTTTTATATGTACTTGAATGTACTTGGTGTGTATTTTGATACAATGTGACAGGTAAATGAGACATCTTTTCTTTGAGAAGATATAAGGTGTAGAATTACTAATTAATTCTTCAGAGGTCCTCAATGCAATAAATAAATTTGATTGTTAAGAAAAGATTCTCGTTAAATAATATTATATGATCATATGTAATTATTAATAGATATATTCATTGTAGACTAAAATTTGTATTAAAAGTTAATACACAAAAATGAAGCTAAACTAAAATAAAATACATCAAGTTTTTTCAATATATGTGAGAAAAAATTCAAAAAAAAACATATGGCTAAGCATTAAAATGTCTAGCCTTTTATCATGCTTTTAGGCAAGCATAGATGACTGCCTTGATAACCATGCATCTAATTCTGCTAATAATATTTTGTGACACAAGATCACTACACCATGGCTCGTGAATATAATCAGATTTGTGGTAAATTTTCAATATAATGCTCAGTGGTTTTCTACTTTTCTTACATTTTCTTTGATATGATTTTATCCAATAGCTTGAAATTTAATCTACATTTTCTACGCTCTATATTCTACTTTCTAATTTTAGTGCCATTCCATGGTTATGTTGATCGCATTGTTGGTGAAATGATATTTTATCCCACTTTTTTTTGTTATTGCCACTTTTATGCTATCTATCATTTCTTAAATAAGCAGAAGTTAATATTTGATAAGCCAGCAAATGGAGTGAGGAAGATAGTTCTTGCGACAAACATGACTGAGACAAGCATCAGAATTAATGATATTGTCTTTGTTGTTGATTGTGGCAAGGCAAAAGAAACACCATATGATGCTCTGAATGATACACCTTGTTTACTTGTTGGATCTCAAAGACTTCTGCTTGACAGGTAACCATTTTCTTGCATCTTCAAACAGTTAGGTAGGCTTGTTGGTTCTTTCATTCTTCTATGATACCTTTTTATTCAATTATGGGTGAAGCGTACTGGTTGCACTGAAGAAACCTGTCTTTCTTCGTAATCTGCTTCCAAACTTGGATATAATAATGTAGTGGCACACCTAATGGGCCATGTGTCAGCATGTTATTGATTAACCACACAATTTTTAAGTTTATATTATGATATTCAAATCACTCATAATATTATAATCTCCAAATTGCAATTATCTTCCTTTTTATATTTATCCATATGTACTATGGTGGACCTGAATTATGTTTCTATGTCCAGTCCAAACTTCTTTTGTTAAAGGGAGAAGCTTGACAGATGGCTTTTATTTCAGCCCAGGAAGCTTTGCACGATTGCTGGGCTTCTAAGACTCCTAGTGTTCTTTGCAAGGTAGACTTCAGAAAAGCCTTTGATAATATTAGTTTGAGACTCTTGCTCGAGGTGTTGCAAATGCATGGTTTACTGCAGAAATGGAATGGATGGATTAAAAAATCTTTAGTCCAGCTAAAGGTTTGGTGCTAATTAACGGCCAATGCAGAGGTTATTTCCCCTTTCACTGTGGTAAAGGGCAAGGTGACCCTCCCTCACTCGACATTGTCCACTCTTAAGGGTGAATGTATTGTCCCATATGTCTTCAAGCCATCAAATCAGGGGAACATAATCCTATATGTCTAGATTATTAAAAAATATTAGAGTATTTTAATGCATTGGTCGGAATAATTGTTACCAAACATTCATTGAAGATTGAGAGGAAAATGATTGTCTTTATTCTGTTACTTTTATTTATCTATTCTCATCAGGATGGGCACTCGAAAATGTTGGGTGTTAGCTGGAATTCTTCTAGAAACCTGAATTAGCAGAAATGTATGTGGTCCTAATTCTCCTCAAAGAGAGATTTCAGGAACTTATACTACAACGTAAGTAGAACTCCATTTATCTGTTTTTATTTGTATCCTATCCTTAAAAAGGTTGTTTAGGCAAAGAATCCGAGTTTCAAAGAATAATTTTTGTGTTGTGTTAATTCTCATGTTTTCTCTTTTGTTGTCACGAATAAAAATTCAAAAATTGTTGTAGAAGATAAAGTATTATTTGATTGTCTCAATGCTTTGGACTTTTTGTACTGCCTTAGAAATTGTTGCATAAACTTATCTGGCTAAAAACTTTGGATGTACGAGGTTTAGCACTGAAATTTTATTTGATTTTTGTAACCTTAGAAAATTAAATATTCAACAGATGATAATGAAGCCTAAAGCAGGCATTCTGGCGAGGAACCCCTGTCAATCATGCAGTTGCTCATAACAGAGGATCCATGCAGTGGATGGCTTGTTTTTGGTGGTAAAGAATTGGTCCCTGAAAAGTCTAACAACAAAAAGCTCTAGTGGCAGAGGAGAAAATCCAAAGAGCCGCTCCAAACGCTTGTGGCTCGAGCAGGACAAGATAACCCATTTTACACAACTAGAGGAGTTGAATCACTTACAGAGCTACAGTGGAGTTCAATGGGATGCGGTTTGTTGAACAGCCATGAAGCAACAAGAAGCTTGCAGAGAAAATGCAGCTAGAGAGGCATTGGAATGGCTCGAACTCGATGCTGGGGTCCCTTTCGGTTCACGACATATTGACAGGCTTTCCATTAATGATTAAACGGAACAAGGTGAAGATGCATCGTAGATGGGCATGGTTATGGAATGCTTGGAGGAGTGTGTGGAATGTTTGCCTACTCCATCGACTATCAAACTTGTACTCAGCAAGCAATACCAATTTCAGCATTACAGGAGAAGAGAAAGATCAGACAGCAGATGAGGAAAACAGGAGCGAACAGGAGTCAAATTGGAAGCACATGTTTGTCCATCCCATTCTTGGGTTGTAGTTGAAGGGTCAAAGCAACTGATCGAGTGTCTATTTGAGCTCATATTAACATTTATAATTTTGATAAACGAAATCATTGTTCAACAACTGCCTCTTCTTACACTCACTTGGGGGGTTTATTAAACACTAATTATATATTAACAACGGCCTCTTACACAGGTACACTCACTTGGGGGGTTCATTAAATACTAACTTGCGTTGCTGCAGCTGCTGTAACAGATCAAGAGAAGATGCAAGCTGCCACTTTGGGAAGCGTGGGCTCCTGAGAACCACATGGAACGATCACTGCCCTTCTGAGCTTCTCTGAGGACCAGATTGATTGTGGTGGCAGCGGTGGCTCTGGCATTTGACTAATGGTCTCTTCCAGGAAAAAAACACGCACATACCAGCAATCTATCTGCAGCTGTCATGCCGGAACAGTGTTCTCGGCACTGAGCTGAAACAAAGGCAGCCAGCTACTCCAAGCTGAGTCCCAGCCCAAATGCATTATTGGAACAGGGATGGCAACTCGAGCCTGGTATGGACCCCAACGGTAACGACAACAAATTTTGTTTTCATCGCTTCTCACGGAAAATCGGTGATAACGATACGTAAAAATTTATATAAAATTAATTCTATAATAAATAAAATAAAAAACAAACAAGGTTTTGGATGTCTAGTCGACCACCCACGGGACATGCATAACATATATGAACAGAATCCGCTGTTCTCCTCGTGTGTTCGTCCGTGCCAGTGGCTTCATCCTGGTAACATGATATTATAGATGTTTACCACACACCAGCAGCCGATCTGTGTAGTATCAACGGCCCTAAATTATTGCGGCAGCAAAGCAGAAGTGGAAACGTTAATTTCCTCCTCTTCATTCATGGTCCACGCCATCCACGTGATCTCGATCCCGTAGTTTTGATCACTGGATTGTAAGGTTGTAAACTTGGACATTTACATTTTTTAATTTACTTATTTTATTATCAAAATTATTATTTTTTCTTTTCTAATCTTAAAATCGTTTACTTGAAAATTATTTTTTCTTACGATCCCTAAAATTATGTAATTACCTTGCAATGTCAGAATAACATGCATGGTTCTTATAAGAAACGAACAAATTATTTTTTCTATCGATCAATCTCACGGTGCTTTTGGGACACGCACCCATTGAATTCCTAAACTATATCAACTTGCCTGAGGCCTTATCTTATTATCTAAATTAGTTCATCTTCTAACGTGCTCTCTCTCTCTCTCTCTCTCTCTCTCTCGTAGATAAGACAGTTCTCTGCTACATGCTGGAAAGGATTAATGGATTTGTTTCCCCAACTCAACACCTCAACTTGCCCATTTTGGGAGTTGTTTTCATTTAAATTAAGGAGCTAGCTAGAGAGAGAACAGTGGGAACTTTAATAATATACTACTGTGCTTGTAAACTAATTTCAACTAACTGAGATAAGTGTGCCCTAGCTAGCTTCTTGTGTGCTTTCACGTTGTTTGTTAATTTATTCTTCCAATAGTAACAAGTACCACGTCGATCGGCCAAGGCTATTCGAGATGAGTTGATCGAACGAGCTTTCTTTTTTCTTCTTTCTTCATCAACCACAACATGGTGTGGTTGAATAATTCCAAGTAGTAGCTAGCTAGCTACCTAGAATTTCTTGTTTTTTAAGCTTTCTTCTTCTTCTTTCATCTCACGAAGGAATAATTAATCAGCAGCACCAGCATCTGATTCTGGCGTGCTTTGACGGAGGAGGGCAGGGGGGATGAAATAGGCATGGAAAGTGATGATGTCATGGAGATGAAGCCCTGCGGAATTCACGGGTAACTTCCCAAGCCACAGCTTGCTTGGTCTTTCGTTAACGACGCGTTTCTTCTTCCGATTCCGTGGGCGACGGACGGATGGGTTTTGTCGAAAGAAAAAAAGGGAAAGCAAACCAAAAGCTGGAGAGAAGAGAAGACAAGGCATGCAATGACAAGATGTTGAAATTGGATTTTTCATATATTAATTAAGCTTAATTTTATTCCATGCATTTATCGATACAAGATTATTTTAACATTTGTAGATTTTTTTTATACCTATGAGTATTCATACGTGAATATATGTAAACTAATTCTAATATCATATTACAATTTATCTTATTAAAATTGATTGATTAGAGAGACAAAATTTACAAGTAATACAAAAATTTCAATTTTACTCATCATTTTTAATCTAAGGCTTTATTTTTCCCAACATATTGTTACACGAATTTCTCATTGAAGTATTACATAACATCTTATATATATAGTGTGTAAAAAAAGACTCTAATATCATATAAAATTCTATCTCGAAACTAATTAACGAAATTTTTTTTCTAATTTTGTTTCTAATATTTTATTTCAACAGTAAAGCTTACATATTAGTTAGTTAAGTTAGGAGTTCAAGTTTTGTTAGATTGACACGATTTCTAAGATTAAAAAAATCTCTTTTTAATAACAGTAAAAAAAAAAAATATTTATATTATATTATTTTTTAAAATATATATCCTATTTAATAAAAATTTGCGTAAAGTTAATTCTCAAAAGACCACTGCGCGGTTCGTTCCTGGTCATACGTACGCTCGTGGCCGCGCCACCTACCATGCAGAAGACGACCTCATCAGTCGTCGTTACTTTCCCATCACACGCACACGCACACGCACACGCACACGCACACGCACACGCACACGCACACGCACGCTCGCTTCCTTCCGCCTGGTTTTCGGCTTTTGTTTTGTTCTCTAGCAACCCAGAAAACAGAAGAAAAAACGAAAGATCTAAACGCGCGTAGAGTAGCTTGACAGAGAGCGAGCCGAGAAAGAAGGAGCGGGAGCATCGGTAATATTTCGACACGAAGGCAAGCGAGGAAGAAGGAAGGAAAAAAGAGAGAGAGAGAGAGGGCGAGCGAGGAAGTTGAAACATCCGGGTTAAAAAATCGTGGGTGGGCGGTGGGCCGCCGCCGTACATCACATCTGATCCGTGAACGACGAGAGCCCCCCGCCCGCTTCGCTCCGAGGCCACCGTAACGGCCTTCGCACGTGAATGCTCCCCACAACACCAGTCCATTTCCTATTCTACCCTTCCAACTTTTTATCATTATTGATTTTTAAAGGTTTTTTTTCCCTGTGCACCCTTCGAACCTTCTACTCTTTTGCCATCGTAAAAAGAAAAAGAAAAAGAAAAAAACATCGACCAATGGGAGTTGTACACAAGAATGTTGATGGATGCATCGGAACAGTTCCTTATCGTTCCCAACAGGGAAGGCAATGGAGTGATCGTCAGTGAGAGCTACTTAGCTAGCTGCCATCCATCACACAGGTCCTTTCATGCACACAGGTCTTCCTCTTTTTTACCCCTGGGAGTGGGAAGGGAGCTGCCAAACCCCACAGTGGAAGGGACGGTAGTCAGTTCGCTGTTGCAGTCAAAAGGAGCTCAGGGCAACACCAGTACCACTATGATGGTTGGTACCTCTGGTACAGAATGTGAGCGGTGTGTGCATGGGAACATCGATCTCCATCCGGCAAATGACTGATAAGTACCAGCGATCATGGGCAGTAAAATTAATGAAGTTCCTGTGCCTTCAATTTTTTTTACTTTTCTTTCGCTCTGTCGTTTACGTACATGCTCGTTACAATTTAAATTTCGGTAAAACATACGTAGTTTGCCAATAAGGCTAACGTCTTTTGTTTAGATTTAGAATTGTTAAATATATTTTTTTAACTTTTAAAATTACTTTTAATATATAAATTTTTATCACCTAAATTACTATAAAATTTTAATTCTATTCATAAAACTAAACTTTCAAAATTAAAAAAAATTACTCCTAAACATCATGTCTTAAGATTTCAGGCTTACCAGCCAGTCATTGGTTGATGATACCGTGGTCCGAACATATTTTTTTCCATCTGCCCAAGAAATGTCCGCCCAGTTGGTATGATGCTATTTTAGATTAGACCGCCCTTTACTGTGTTGAATTGGAGCCACGGTTTCCTTGTCTGGATGGGGCATTTTCTTGTCATTGAAGTTTCAGTTTTAATTTTATTTTTAATAATTGTATATGAAAAGTTAAAATTAAAGGTAATCTTATAAATAATATTAAAGTTATATAGTAAAGTATAAAATAAAAGTTTATATATAAAAATTTACATAAACAATGATAATAATTTATAAAAATTTGTTTAAAATTAGAATCAACCAAATAAATAAGACTTAAGAGTGCTAGTGTAACTTTCTTTCTTTGTAATAGTAATTTGATGGGATATGATCAATGATTTATTTATGCTATGACACTAGCTAGCTTCTATATATCAAATAATGGTATGTGATTTCTTTTTTAACCAATACGACATAGGTAGCAGTGCATTTCTTCTTTTTACTTTAATTGTTTCGGGTAAATAATTAAGGAATTAATTAATCTATCTAATCGTTCTATCACTCTGCTGCAAGAAAAGATGCAGATTTGAGTTCATGCATAATCGATGTTATAGATATTATTATGGTAAAAATTTAGATTCTAGCTTTTAGAAAACAATTACTTTTATAAAAAAAATTCATATACAAATTTTTATCTCATAATTATTTAATTAATTTGCTATATACTATCATAATACACAATAAATATATGGTACATTTAGAGAATTTTTCAATACAGGAATTGACATAGTTGAAATTGAAGCTTAAATAAAGTTAAAATTACATAAGTAATTTAGATGATAAAAATTTATATGTTAAAATATATATAATAATAATTAAGTTAAAAGTAATTTTAAAAATTTAAAAATTTAAAAAAATAAAAACAAACAAAATTATAATTAAAAAAATATACACAAAGAGCTGTATTGTATCCAGGGATCGCAGGAATCTTTCGATCAATGATGGGATATCCAATCGGTAGGGCTACTCCCGTCATTTTGCGGAACCTGGTGGCATGTAATATCTCCCCATCTCAGGGGCATTTACGTAAGCTCAAGGCATGTAAAAATCTAATCTGCTTCCGCTTTGACCGCAGCGTTTTCTCTCTCTGCTCTTTATTTATTTTGTTATTTCCTCCCCCTCCATCTCTCTCTCTCTCTATGGTTCTCGTTGTCGTCCGTCGGAGGACGAGAGGAGAGTGGACGGCGGAGATCTCCTCTCTCTTTCTTGTAAAGGCGCCCACCACGCTGTCTGGCATGTAAAGGCGCCCACCACGCTCCCCTCTCCCTAGCCTTTAAAGGTACCCACCCATGCCCTCGTCCCTTCCGATTCCTTTTCCTGTCAAATCCCCTCTCTCTTTCTTCCTCCTCCTATCATTTCTTCACCCGTTCCTTCCATCTCTGGTGGTGGCGATCGTCTTCGACTCTCACGCCCTTCTCCAACTCCTCCTCCTCCTCCTCCTCCTCCATTTGCTCATGCCGCGAGTGATACGGTATTTGCAATCCGGTCGCTTCTGTTTGGGCCCCTTTCGTTTTCTGCAGCTGTTGGTTGTTGTGAAGGTTGGAGGATCTCTTCTTCGTGCTCAGTCGGTTTCCGCAGTTCTCGGATTGAGCTTCGAGGTTGTAGGATGGGGGTCTAGTAATCTCAAGTGAATGCCTGCCCTCGATTTCTCTCGGAATTGCTTTCGAAAATTCTCTCGGAATTTCTCAAACTCAATTGTTATTATTATTATTATTATTATTATTATTTTAACAGAAGTTTGTTTATCGTGGTCCCGTTTGTATTTCCACGAGCAGCTTTGTCTTGATAGATTTCATCAAGTTTAGTAGAGGGACCAGTGTGGTCCTCCGTTTCCCTTTCCTCTCTGTTCTTCATGCAACGAATTTGTTGTATGGTGCCATTGTTTCCAGAGTGGAGTATTGATGTTTCGTTTTTTGGCGCGTTTCTTTTGGAAGCAAGCCAGCTCTTACGTGGCCGGCTACCTTCCTGCAGCCCTTTTTTGCCGTGGCTCTCTTTTTTCTTTGGTCTTTTTTGGTTATTTCATTGGAAGAACTTGTTTTCCTTCTCTGAACTGAACGAAGTCATTGCTCTTATTCGCGTTCGAAGACACGGGCAGTCGTGAGTGCTAAATGACATGCTATTCCAAATTTCCCGAATTTTCCAGCCTTTAGTTTTGTGCAACGCCAACTAATCTTTGAAATGATGGTAACTTTTCTGAGATGTGTTTTTCCCTGTTTAGTTGCCCAATGTTTCTGATAGGATGCTATTCATGTAATGAGATTGATTTTTGATGACCCGCAATTTCTCCTCTTTTTTGTCGCCTATCGAGTATTCATGATGTGATATCACAGCTGTGATCTTTCTTTCGGGATATCATGTGACGGCGCGTATGATTCCATTTGGTGCTTCGCATTCAACAGCTCGATGTGTGTGTGTGTGTCTATCTATCTCTATCTCTCTCTCTATATATATTATATCACGCGTTCGTTATTTATATATATATATATATATCATTAATTAGTTATTGAAATTTTCTGTTGCTTTCTCTGTTTATTTCAAAAAAGAATAATAGAGTTCTGTTTGCTTTTTCAGAAACCAGATTTTTTTTAAGTAGTTATGGCCATGGAGGTAAATGGCCTACGGAATACAAGAAGACTGCTGCACATAGCCCAAGAAAATAATAGAGAAGAATTACAAAGCAATATAGACGAACTTGATCCATGGACTGCTTGGGCCTACAAACCCCGGACAATCACTTTGCTTCTTTTTGGTGCATGTCTTTTGATGTAAGCACTATATTTACAGCTGCCAACTTTCACATATGAAAAAAATCTTCTGTAACTGTTTCTGCAAGCTATCATTAACTTTAGGCAGTTGAGTTGGCTAGTATTATGTGTTTTCAATTTTCTAACTAGGTTTCAAATGTTCGTGTGCCCATATTCTTATCAATTAAAAAAAAAACCATTTCTGTAAGCTATTTCTTTTAAGAAAATGTAGAACCAGTTTTTCACTTATCACCCTGTAGCAGTGCAAAATCCTTATCTTAAAATTTGTGTATGAGATGGAATTTTTTGCCTATATTATATTTCAACAAGTTGCATTGTTGGCGACCATTAGGACATAACGGCTCAGACTACGGAAATTATTGAGTTTTTTAGTTGTTCAGAAGTGTTTCTCTTTCTAGTTTTTGAAGGAAAAATGCTTTCTCTGCTCACTGACTTTTATTTATTTTCCTCCTATTTTTCATCATTTAAGAATTTAAAAATTAGGCAAATGATCAATAACTACGAGTAGTATAAAAATACATTATACATTTTTTTTTATATACATTTAAGTATGTATGTCAAGACTCAGCATTTTTTTGGCTTTTTCTGAGGTTACCTTTAACTTGAATGTTATTCTATGCATGACACCATTGGATGGGAACTTATTTTGATCCTACAATTGACTGAATAGTTTTGACATATATGCCACATAAAAATATAACCACCGTAATATATCTCAAGATATTTGTTGACTTTCAGTTGGTCAAGTGGAGCATTTGTTTCAGAATCCACAGATTCTTATGATAGCGTCATTTCTGTAAAGAGGTATGCTTTTTCGATTCTGTAAGGTTTGGCTTTCTTTTGATGTAATGATAATTAACAGCGGGTAAATTCTTTTTTCTTTGAAATTTGTAGGGGTATTTGTGCCATGATTGCTGTGTTCCTTGCTTATTGTTTGCTTCAGGCACCCTCAACGTAAGTCTGTGCCTTCTGCTTTCACTGTTTAGGCTTCTCCTTGTTCAAATCTTGTTTACTGTTTTTGGACAACCGTGTACTTGTGCATTTTCCTTTCAGGGTGCTTATCAGACCACATCCTGCCATTTGGCGTTTGGCTCATGGAATGGCTGTTGTATACCTTGTTGCCCTTACATTTTTGCTTTTCCAGGTGCTTTTTTCTTATGCAGATTGCTTTTGTTTAAATATTTTAGTGCACGCAACATTCCTTTAATAGGCCTTTATACCCTTTTTCTTCCAAGTCTAGGAAATTGTAATTTTGATTTTATAAAAAGAACATTACCGAGCTAGCATAGGTTCCATTTCTTGGTTATTGTTGATTATCATGTGAATCTCTCCATGACACTGATATATGGTACTTGGTTGGATCACAGAAAATTCATTATCAAGAGACTTAACAGAAAAGTGGATTTGTTTGTGTTTCTCCACTGAGAGTTATTGAACTTTTTGACTTGGTATTTATTTTATGAAATTAGGGTCCACCTTTGTAAAAATCCTGATGTGAAACCATGAAAATCACATGTTTTCTTAAAAAACCGAAAGTATAATAATTACTCTTATAATTCACTGAGTAATCTCATGAAATACCAGTTCAATGTATTTTCTGAATGTTCTAAGAGTCGGTTTGGCAATTATTTGTCTCCAGCATTTCTGAATAATTTAATTATTTAGAGCTTATGTTGAGTGTTTTTTGGAAGTTCTATTCTTTTTTGGATGTACTAATTTATCAAATTGTATTTCTTATTGGAAATGTCTAAGTGTGAAAAAATGAATCCAAATATTTCATTTGTAATATCAATGAATTTATAAGAAAACTGTGGCTAAATGAGTTTTGCTATCAGTAATTTAATATTTTGAAAAAAAAGTTTGTTTGGGAGCTTATGAAGGTTGATGATCTTAGTTCATAAAGATGGAGAAATAATACTGATTTTGATCGTCTTTGGCATTTTTTAGAGGTGTTTTATTCAAAATTTTTTGTTCTTCACATTTTAATGAAAAACACCTAAAATAATCATTGCAAAATGGAAATGATGACTTATCTGCTTATTAATCTTCATTTATTTCTTCAAACTCTTTTAACTAGGATTTTATGTTGCATAACTTATCTGATATGGTAAATCATACTTCATTTCCGTGAACCAGAACCGTGATGATGCACGCCAGTTCATGAAGTTCCTCCACCCTGATCTTGGTGTTGGTATGAAAGAAAATATTTGAAAATCATCTTCCCATTTTTGGAAATGATGATATCAAATCTTGGTGTTGGTGCATGATTCATTTTAATCAACTTTCTTCCTGCAGAACTTCCTGAAAGATCTTATGGCTCTGATTGTCGTATTTATGTCCCAGAGAATCCAAATAACAGGTTTATAAATGTTTATGTATGGTGTCTTCTTAACTATCTATTTCAAAATTTTGCATACAGTCTGAATTATTATTTTTCCCTCTCCCTCAGCAAAATGATTCATCAAATACTAATTCTGCGTTTTAGATTTTGTAGGAAACATTATTTGATGAATTTGTTCCAGCTCACATCTTTGGATGGTGGGGAAAGGCTATAATGATACGAAATCAACCTCTCTTATGGGTGCTGTCTATTGGTTTTGAGTTAATGGAGGTAAGTTTGGTAGTCTGACTACGTATTCCACTATGTTGGTTTCTTTCTTATGGACATCTGTTATTCCTTATAACTGAAATTTTGCAGTTCACATTCCGCCACATGTTACCAAATTTTAATGAGTGCTGGTGGGATAGTATTATCCTTGATATTCTGATCTGCAATTGGTTTGGTTAGTAACAGATACAATCTTTGATAATTATTTGTTGAATGATTGACTTGATCTTCTTTTTTAGATTATAAATGAATGGTGTCATTTAGACTGTCATATGTGATTATAGATATTATACCATTTTTACAATTGTTGGCAGTGGAAAACCTCTAGATCGTCAATTGTCATATGCTTTTACACTCCCATGAGTCCCAAGACGGAATTAAATAATCCAAAATACGTGCTATATAAAAGAAACTTTTAACTATATAATACCACCCTTTGCTTTTAAATTCTATGCTTGATAACGTGAAACTTGGTTATTACGGTATGCTACTAATACCTTGAAAATTTCTGTAACTATTCTGTGAGGTTGATCGTTAGTCTTCTCCCATGGTGACAGGCATCTGGGCAGGAATGCATACCGTCCGCTACTTTGATGGCAAGACTTATGAATGGGTTGGTATAAGCCGTCAACCTAATATTCTTGGTAAGGTATGTTTTACTCTTGATATAATTTTCACTAGTAAACATATATGCAAATTGAATGAGAGGAATATTTTAGATTATTATTTTTATTAGATAATTTTTTAAAATTACACATGCAAATCATTTTTAAAGTAATGTGATATGTGATTTGTAGTAAAGAGTTGGAGAGGTAGTTGTATTTAAATAATCTACTATATTAAATGAAATCTATTATATGTATTCTACTGAATAGAAATGAAAAATCAAATTTGCCTTTGTGGGTTCGGGTGTTAGTATAATTTCTTGTCAATGCCTGGCCTATTCCTGGGGGGTGCATTCAGTGGAATTTCTTTGGAAATCCAATTTTAAGGACAATTACTGAAATTTTTTGAAAATCCAGCTTAAAGGGCAATTTAGGTGATTTATGTTATGGCCGACCCATGGGGTGGCACTTTGCTTTATATATAAGATCTTTTGTTATCCAACTACTCTCTGAAGATAGTTAATTTTTCGTTTATTATTTTGAAAAAAAGGTGAAACCAAGTGCTTGCCATATTCTTTTTTTTTTTTTCTGGTGTGCATGATTTCTCAACCTTTCCTCTTGGATTCTCTTCATTTCGTGCATTGCTTGTTTTTATTCTATTGGCACAATATTTGATGTAGTTGACTGCAAGTAATTTGCTTTTTTGGTCGTTGAACCATCCTTGAGAGCTATTATCGTAATAAAAGGGCAAGCAATGAACCGACATTTTGCTCACTTTGTGGTACTAAAATCTGTTGCGTCTTATAGACATACCATTCTCTTTAACTGATCTTTAGCCTTTTGTTTTGTTTTACAAGCTGAAACGAACGTTGAGTCAATTCACCCCTGCTCACTGGGACAAAGATGAATGGCATCCATTGCTTGGACCGTGGAGATTCGTCCAAGTACTGAGCCTCTGCATCGTCTTCATGACCGTGGAGTTGAACACTTTCTTCCTCAAGTTCTGCCTCTGGATCCCACCTCGAAATCCTTTGATTGTCTACAGATTGGTCCTCTGGTGGTTGATTGCAATACCTACAATCCGTGAATATAATACTTATTTGCAGGACAGGTCTCTCTCTATCTCTCTGTCACACCTGCCTTGCTGTTTTCTTGCCTTTTTCAACGTGCACTCTGATATATGTAGTTATGTTCTTGTGTTGTTCCCAGAAAACCAGTGAAGAAGGTGGGGGCCTTCTGCTGGCTTTCCCTTGCCATATGCATAGTCGAGCTTCTCATCTGCATCAAATTCGGCCACGGTGAGTTCTGAGCTTCATTCATTGCTGGTCGACGCATGAATGCCTCTTTCTTTTTTCGCATCTGTGATCAAGAACATGAGGTGCTGATTTCTGATGTCTTCCGTCCCCAACAGGCTTGTTTCCCAATCCCATGCCTGGATGGCTGGTGATCTTCTGGACTTGTGTTGGGGTGGTTCTCGTAGCATTCTTGGCGGTTTGGTCGTTGCACCACCACAGACGTTCGGATTTACGCTTGGCAAAGAAGAACCATTGAAAAGTTTGCTGTGTTTTTCCCTTTTGTTTGATTTCACATGGTTGATTTTTTTCCTGGATGGTCATTCTAGTTTGTATATATCATTACCTTATTGATCTGTAAATGCACAATTTTTCCTGTGGGCTGGAAGTTATTCTAGCATATTTGAGAATGTGGCTTGCTGCGTGAAGTCAATTTGAAAAACAGAAGAAAATAATGTGGTTTGCTAGTAGTTAATTTTTATTCTCTTGGGCCAAATCATGCACTTGAGCTTGTGAGGTCTTGTGAGATCATGTACTGTTGTTTGTGGCATGGCTGATTTTTTCACCAGTGTGACATGATCAATACAATGCTCCTTCCTACCTCTTCTGTGGGGGCATCAGATTGTCTTCTTTTTTATTACCCTTTTCCTAGGAACCACGAATTGCATGAGATTTCAGATAGAATTTATGTGATAGTGTGAAAATATAAATTTAATCTTGCATATCGAATAAATAATAAAATATATTTTTGCAGACAAAATATAAGTTACCAAAAATCATTTCCTCATTTAAAAAATTGTTTTCCAATTAAAATTACAGTAAGATTGTAGAAATATGTAGATGAGACCCCAAGAGGTTTACACCAAAAGTCATAGAAATTGGACGTGCACCACGTGTATGAGAAATAACATGTCCACTTTTTTTTTTTAATGAGTTGATAAGTTAAGATAAAATGACCTCAATTATGTAGTTACAATTGAGATTAGGAATCTTAAGTATCCAAGAAGATCAGTCACTAAAAAACTCATATAATGATGAAATTATGGGTCTTTAGTGATACATACAACATCAGTCATTCCCTCCTTTCAATGATAGATTACATCATTCACCACCAAAAAATATATATAATGAAGACTTATCATCTATCACTATAGGTTGCTTTTCTTATAGTGTAATATCCCAAACACCTACATGAACTAACCATATTGTCTTGTTCAAGTGCTAAATCTTTCGAATAAACTACCAAGTATCCCAACCTCTCTTCTTATGCGTTTCATTTGTAATTGTCGTTAGGGTTGGTTCTGGCATTTCAGCAAACACCTTCGGCAAAAGGTCCACCCCCCGCAACCGATAATACCATCAAAATTAAAGCCCACCCAACGGTGATGACGGCCTACCCACCATGAAAGATGATCCATGACCTACTCTTTTCTGTTCGTCTCCACCGACCGCCGTCTAGTAATTTAGATTTGTTCCGGTGGTGGTAATCCGGATGTTCATGTCCATGACCTCAGGATGGAGAGGGAAAGACGATTTCTTCACCCTTGGGCAAAACACACCCGCGTGGTACTCGAGATCAGAAACCATGATCTTTATTCATCAAGTAATGCTTCATCTAACTGGTTGTTGCGACAATGAAACCACAGAGAGACTTCACCGCCGGCGGCCCCGGACTTCACCGCGGTTGCAAGCTTGCAGCATTCCCATTGTTCGTCCTCGCACCCTTGTTCTTCCTGGTCATGATGAGGACGCAAGATCTTCTCCTCGGTGGTAATCGATCAAGCTCTGAGTCATGCACCCGGTGATCTTGATGATCGCCCACGAAAATGATATTTGTTGCACCGACCAATGTATATGCTCGTCTCTCTCTGATCATATATATTAATTTTTTGTTCAGTGAAGCAGGACTTTTCGCCGGCGGCGGTGGAAGAACAGGGTGGTGACTTGATCACTGCAGGTTCGTTTTGCAGTGGTGACTTGATTTTTGTGTTGGATGTTGACTACTACCATCTTGGGTTTTCTGCAGCGACGCGTGCGGATGTCCAAGGACATGCAGAAGAAGCTCCGGCGAGTGGGAGTGATGAAGAGTTGGATCTTGAAGAAGATCGCGATCCCTTCGATGTTTCGTCGGCGAGAATAGAAATGGAATGTGACTTCTCCGGTCATCGGTCCGACGTCTGCGAGATGCGCGGAGACATCAGAGCCAATGCCAACTCCTCCTCCATCATGTTCGTCTCAAAAGACTCAGGCTCGATCTCGAGCTCGTCTTTTAAGATCAGGCCTTACACCAGAAAATGGGAGCCGTTGACCATGGCGATGGTGAAAGAGGTCACCGTCACCCAACCGCCGCCGGAGATGGCTCCACCGTGCGACGTCAACCACAGCGTCCCCGCAATCGTCTTCTCCACCGGTGGCTTCCAGGGGACCTACTTCCACGAACTGACAGACGTGTTGGTACCACTCTTCCTCACCTCCCACCTCTTCCATGGCGAGGTCCAGTTCCTGGTGGTAGACTACAAATCCTGGTGGGTGAACAAATACAAATCCATACTCGGACGCCTGTCGAGCTACCAAGTCATCAACCTCGACGTGGACATCAACACCCACTGCTACGACCATGTCGTCGTTGGACTAAGGAGCCACAAGGAGTTGGGGATCGATGAGAAGATGGTTCCCAGAGGCTACTCCATGGTTCAATTCCGGCGATTCCTGAGGAACTGCTTCTCGTTGAGCAGGGAGTACTCAACGTCGGGGGAGAAGCGGCGGCAGCAGCAGCAGCCAAAGGTAGTGCTCGTGGCGAGGGAGCGATCTCGGTCTCTGCTCAACCAGCAGCAAGTGGTGGAGACGGCCAGAGGCCTGGGCTACAGAGTGGTGGTTTTGAGGCCGGCCATCGCAACCAACCTGTCGAAGGCGGCGGTGGAAGTGAACTCCGCCGACGTGATGCTGGGGGTGCACGGATCCGGGCTGAGCAACATGGTGTTCCTCCCGACCAACGCCACCGTGATACAGATAATCCCGTGGGGGTCACTGAGGCGGGTGTGCAGATTCACGTTCGGAGAACCTGCGGTGGGCATGGGGCTGAGGTACCTGGAATACGAGGTGGGGGTGGAGGAGAGCTCGCTGACGGCCACGTACCCAAGAAACCACACCGTTTTCAAAGATCCCGCCGCCATTCACAGGCGGGGGTACCAGGCTATGTGGTCCGTGTTCTTGAACAAGCAGAATGTGACCGTTGATGTGAGTAAGCTCCGCCCTGTTCTCTCCCAAGCCCTTCGCTCCTACAGACGGTAGCGGCCGCACACTTCACGCATGTATTCCTTCGTCTTTTCGTCTGTGCCTTTTACTTTCATGTAACCCTTTTTTTTTTCTTTTTTTTTTTAAAAAATTTAAACCATAACATTTTATAATATCATTTATTAAATAATTTTTACATTAAAAAAAAATCATCATCGTAACTTTTAAAAAAATATTATCATTACATTAATATAATAAATACTATTCATTATTTAATTACATATTTTATTCTTTATTCAAGTTTAAAATTTCATTAATACTATCATTTGTCAAAAGGAAAAAAAAAACATTTGATTCATATAGGTCTACCTGATGGACGCCATGATTTTGATATGCAGATTTCAAATCACCGGCTTCAACGGGCTACCTTTTCATGCACCAAAGAGAAACAAGGGTAAAATATCGTATGGTGATTGTCACAAGACTAACACAATATAGGATGGGAAATAAATAAAAGGATTCTTGTACATAGGTAAATGAGTAAATGGCGTTTTATTTTTGGGTCGGCTTTGCAGATGATCCCAACAAAACTGTTATTCGGATGTCTTGGTTAAACTGCTTCCTTTGATTTGTGGGAATGAATGCCATGCATTGTATAATAATGTATGCTATTCTCTTACAAAACCTTGAATCCAGTCAAAAGTTCCCTTGCAGGATCGACAGATTTAGCCAGTTCTGCAGCCGCTCCGATGTAGGTTTGTGGTCTCAAATTCAAGAGATAAGATTTTGCTTCGTCTGGAAGATCGAATGGCTCGATGAATTCTCTGATACTCTCCTTGGAAACAACCTTTCCTCTGGTCAACTCCTTCAGCTTCTCGTATGGCTCTGGGATACCATATCTTCGCATCACCTGAAAACAAGACAACCAGATGGCATCATAATCATGATGTAAGCTTGGTGATGGAACTACTTAACCTTGATCGTTACCGAGTTCATGGGTATAGTACGTGTTTTTCATAGTCCCCTTCAATTTTCATGCTACCAATTAAAACAGAAAGAACAAAATTCGAGCAGACATGCAATAAATTTTTTTCCAAAATTTTACTTTGACCTTCTCTGAAATCACTCGATGACATCAAAATTCATCTCTCAAAAAATCCAGTGAAATTCGTCTGTTTTAGTTACATGTTAATTGGAGCTAGCTCACGATTCCTGACACAAGGCAAGAAGGGATTTCATTAATCAGGCATTCAATTTATAAAATTTCATAGATTAGTAGCTTGTTCATTTTCACTCGATTACAGAATGCATAATTTGTTTTGGCGTCTGCTGGAGTTGAGTAGTAAATAGCAAGTGTGTGGCCAATGTTTACTTTGTTCTGGCAAGACAATGTAGGTTCCTACCATCTTGGGAACAGGAATCGCATAAATAGAATAGCTTTAATAACTTACCGTTTGTATTGGTTCAGCAAGCACCTCCCATGATTGCTCCAAGTCTTCATTTAGACGAGCTTCATTCACCTGCATGAAAGGAAATATTGGTTAAACAAAATGTTAGGAAAATTGTCGGAAGGGAATAACATTGAAAGAACACTGAGACATCAGCAACAGTGTGGAAACAAACAATGATGAAATCACAAACGTCCTAATATTTACGCATGCTTTGAAATGCCAAAACTCGAACTTGACTGGCTCTATTGATTACCCGAAGCTTGTGGATTCCCTGAAGCGTACTTCCATAGGCAATGAGAGAATGACCCAACCCCACACCCAAATTTCTCAATACAGTTGAATCGGTCAAGTCCCTCTGTCAATAAAAAAAAGTCAAGCTAGCATTGTTTTGACAGCTATCCTTTTGCAAATCAAAGAGACAAAACACAATTTTTGTGTTTTATTTCATACGAGTGTACTTCAATATCACAATGCTAAAAATTTTAAGTCAATTACCTGCATTCTGGAAATGACCAACTTATTACTGATGCTGGACAAAATGGCATTAGCCATAGTCAAGTTACCCTCACTATTTTCGAAGTCAATGGGATTCACTTTATGGGGCATTGTAGAAGATCCAATCTCACCAAGCTTTGGTATCTGGCATTGCATGTTGAAAGAGGAGGAAATTTTACATCTTATTATCAGGTTCATGAGTAAACCTGAATATTTCAACTTTTTAATGTGTCATGTGATATAAATGCAACACAATAACAAAAATGAACAATAATATACCTGTTTAAAGTAACCCAAAGAGATGTAGCTCCATATGTCTCTGTCAAAATCCATCAAAATATTATTGAATTGAACAAATGCATTGAAGAGCTCAGCAATATAGTCATGTGGTTCAATCTGCATAAGTTGGATTCAGAAATTGTCAAAAGAATCTCAAGTATTGATGTAAGATGCTACAGGAACAAATTAGTAATTTGACATGTATTAGCAAGTAGAACAGTGTAGACTTGAGCACTGTTGATAATTAACAGTACAAACAGTAGCACTGTCAATTACATTAGGAATATAGTGAAATCAACAATCAAAATAATTACAGATCATGAATCACAAATGTACCTGAGTCACAAAAGGGTTGAAATTTATTCCTAAAGATCTTACAAACTCCTCTGCACACTTTGGCCAGTTAATATGAGGATATGCAGCAATGTGGGCATTGTAATTCCCAACTGCACCAGCAAATTTTCCCATTATTTTAATGTTAGAGAACTTCCTGCCTTGATTGCTGAGCCTGTAGGCAAAAACTAACATCTCTTTCCCCAAAGTAGTAGGTGAAGCTGTCTAACATATCAACAAAATGACAGAAAATCAAGCCTCATCATTTGAAATGCCATGTGGCAAATATGGAACTCAAAAGGTATAACCATCACTGAATATCTATGGTCTATATGCATTGTTCAAGTCAACAAAAGGTATTTCTTCCAAATTACACGGAGATGGAATTCAAATTTATATTTTAGAATTTAAGGAAAATGCCTATTCATATTTCTGTTAGCCCATTAAAGTGGTACATGAGCTGAGTTGAAAACATTATCACTTCAGTCCATATTCAAATTCTTGAACCTTCCATGACTTTGTTTAAACATGGGCCAATAAAACTATACATCAGATCAATCAAAATAGGATATGGGAAAATTTCCTCCAGATGGTGGTGATATGGAAAAAATCATCATGATCTATTTTTTGCAACATCCAGTAGAAAACATCGAGTAAAAGGAACAAGACAATCATCTATACTCACTAAAATGATACTGTTAGTCTGTTACAGTAAAATGAGCAAATTGCTATTTTCTATATG
Organism: Amphibolis antarctica; assembly: GCA_024699675.1. Taxonomy (NCBI): domain Eukaryota; kingdom Viridiplantae; phylum Streptophyta; class Magnoliopsida; order Alismatales; family Cymodoceaceae; genus Amphibolis; species Amphibolis antarctica. The sequence continues at coordinate 23,497 of JAMKPZ010003178.1, forward strand.
TATCAAGATAAGTCAATTTCCAAAGAGAATTGTCTATTGACGTATTCTGTATGAATGAGATCGTTACCTGCCCATGAGTACGTGACAACATTGGAATTGCTGCAAATTCCTTGGACATGTTGTATATGGCTTCACACAATTCAATCATGACAGGAAATATGACATCACTAAGTGCATCTTTTAGTATCAAAGCATGAGATAAATTGTTTATATCCTCAGATGTACATGCAAAATGGAAAAATTCAAGTACCTGTAATAAAGAAATTCAACTGGATAAGGTCGTATATTATAATCACAAGACAGAAAAATTGTATGATACTAGAAAATTTCCATTACTTTTGCAATCTCAGGATGGTGTTGGCATTTTTGCTTCAAGAAATATTCCACTGCTTTTACATCATGATTGGTAACCTTCTCTATCTTCTTTATTTCATCAGCATCATCTAAACCAAAATTTTGTATTATTCCTTCAAGATAATACCTTGCATCTTCACTGAAAATGGGAACCTCTGGGATTTCACGGTTTATGGAAAGGCTTATCAACCATTTTACCTAGAGTCAATAACAATCATAGCTACACATAAGTCTTAATAAGCACAAAACATGATTCATCCTTAAAGAAAACATCCAAGTGTAACATTACTTAATTCTATTCAAGATCAAACACATTACTTCTATTCTGAGATGAGCTAGAAGAGTAAAGTCAGTGGATTATCACTTGTGAGTGTCACATTATCAGTTTTGCTTCTGATAATGGATTAGTTTGATTGTTTTGACAATAATGGCAACGACCAGCATTATTAGTTTCTAACTGAAATCTTTAATATTGTGATTTCTCGTAAAAATGTGAAGTACAGATTCCTATGGAAAAAATCATTGAATTAGATAACAGAACATTACTGTACGTGACATGATGAATATTGAACTTCTGTCACTGATTACATAGAGTCAATTGGTGGCTTGTGAAATCAATAGTTACTACAGCTTTTCAGAAGTTATCAAATAAGACTTCTCTGAAATTTATTTATTGAATATATTGGATCGCATAAGAATAACAGTTGATACATAAATAATAATTTCATTCAAAAAAAATTGCAACAAAGAAACCTGTTAAGAACATGGAAACTCCAACATCTGCTGATGTCATAACAATCTCCAAGTACCATTAATGTCTTTTTTCCAAAGTAAATGGTACCAGATATTTAAAAGAACAGTTTGGAGAATGACTACAAGTGAGACATTAACAACACATACTTATGATCAAAACATCATGTTCAACCAGAAAATAAAAGGGTAATATGTCCACCTTTTTAGAAATTTCTACTTATAAAAGTATCTACCTATGAACAATAATATTTTATCATATATCATATACTAATGAATATGACAGATAGGTGCATAGATGAGGTGGTGCTTATTCTCAAGGTTTCTTTGCTTGATCATTCATAATCCATAAAACTTCCCATCGTTCTTTCTGCTTCACGTTTCTATGGAGTTACACTTCTAGTTATCAAATACCAACAATGTACTTCATGATTAGTTTGGTCATTACTTCCAATTGCACTGAAAATTCACATAAGCATATCATAGATTGACAACACAGTGCTGAATTGCATGTTGGAGAGAAGTATCCTCAAAGAGAATTACAAAAGTACCTCGACCAAAACTCTGTAGCGGATCAGACCATACTCACTGCAATAGTGTCGCAAAGATTTGACCCTTTGAGCATAACGACCATCCAAAGGGGACAATGCAGTCAAACTCGTAAGCATCTCAACTTCTTTGTTCTTCACCTAGAATTGATATATAATGAGTTCACAATAGTCCTGAAAGTCAAAATTTTCTATGGCAAAGTACCAAACAAAGTGAAAATGATAAGGAAGTTCAGCAAAACAAAGGTAAAACACCAACGGCTCATTAGACGATGATCGATAAAAGCTCTTAAAACAAACAAGTCATTAGCAGAAACACTACGAAACACCAACTCCAGTGGCAAGAACGAAAAAGGGGATTTTGACCATTGACAAACCACTCAAGCACGACACTTTCCTAATCTAATTTCCAATCAGCAGAATTTTTTTTTTTTAAAAAAATGGAAACTTCGAAGATCAAAACTGCTTACGGCCTAGAGAGAAAAAGAAGCAAAAATAGACCTCCGGAAGAGAAGTTCCACGAGCTTCCACGACCGCACTACACCGGAGCCCCAAGCGAAGGCCCCTCCGTGAAGCAAAGTTGGGGCGTTTGCCCAACAGCCGGAAACTTACAGGGTGAAAGACTGAGAGTCTCGACGATGGGATGGCGCAACAGAAGCTCACTCGAAGCTCACTCGAAGCTCCCATGCAAGAGCCAGGCTCCATCGTCGTGGTGGTTTTGAGATGTAAGAGAAAAATGTACTTTTTGAATCGTGATAATGTCGATAGATGGAAAATATGAAGAGGAATCGGGTAAGAACTTTGTGTTGCTTTTCCGGCGGCTGATAGCAGTGTCCTGCAGCCCCCAAAACCCTAGGTTTGTGTTGCTTTTCCGGTGGCTCAGGGGTTTTGGAGAAGCAGTGCACACGAAACGGAAAATGTTTTTATTCGGGTAATCGGGTAAGAACTGTAGCGCGTTTAAAATAACATATCTCAGCTTCCTTGGGATCGAAAACTCTGCCACAGAGAGAGGGGGCAGGGGAGGGTGATTGACTGATTGAGTGAAATGGAGAAGACGGCGAAGAGGGAGTATCTGCTTCGGTGTCTGGATTCTCACGCCCATGGCATCCGTGAGACCTTCCAGGTGAAGAAATCTTGCTTGTCTGTGTCCTTCTGTTACGATCCTGCCTGTATCGTAATGGGTAACGGTAGGAATGAGAGGGTTGCCGCAATTCGACATCTTTGTTTTTTTTTTTTTTACCCTTAACTTCTAAAAATCTTGCTTGTTTTTTTTTCAACTTTTTCAAGGCTACTCTCCGCCGCAACGATGGGTAGCGGAAGCCCGTTTTCCCAAAATGCCCATGTCACCTAATAAATGTCTATTACATCCTTTTTCCCTGTGATTTCCTTTTTTCTGTTCCAGTATTTGGATTAGTTATTTAGCTAGTGCAAAATAATAGCTTTGTGATGTTTTTTGTTCATGTAGTTGGTTCGATCGCTAGATGAAGTTATTATTCTTGGCTGCAGATATTTGAGCGGCCTACATGCTCTTCTCTGGATAAGGTGGAGTGGACTCAGGTCACCACTTTGGTGGACGAGATCTCGAAACAAGCGACGATCAGTGAGTGTTTCTGTTCGTTACCTCTGTAAATTTTATGTCTTGGAGAATTTCATTTGGTAGATAATCCAAAAAACTTCCAAATTGTGTGTACAGTTAACTTCCTTCTTCTTTAGATAATGCCCCTTTTTACTAGCATCCAAGTTGAATGAAGTCGATAGCCATTATGAAGGAGGTGGTTACAGAGACTAGTGTAGACTGAGATGATCAAATTTTGAATTTTCAGTAGCATTTGGTGGCAATACCGACGAAGATATTTTCTAGAAATTATGATGGAAGGTTAAGAAGAGTGATAGATTTTCTAGACATTGTTTGAATGCTTACCCGTAAAATCTCCTATAATTTTTCCCTTACTGTTTTGATATTTGTATTTAATATTCAGTAAATAAAACATGTAATATTTTTTACTTTCTAGTATCATCATTAAATGAACAAAACATAATTACCTAATATTTTTCAGGATGAAACAAAACCATTGTATTCAACTTCACTATTTTTTAGAGATTCAATCAACTTTATTAATGGACTTTTTATCAACCAACAAAAAAAAAAGTTATTTTTGTTTGAAATGAAAAACCAAAATAAATAACAGAAGTTGAAGAACAACAGGAGGACATCCAAAGAATTGTTTTTTTTCACCACGAACTGAAATCGAAAAATTGAACGAATCAATGGAACACAAAAGTTGAAGAACAATAGAAGAAGGAAGATGTGAATTGAAAAAATGAAAGAATGGCAGAAGAAACTTTAAGAGGGTTTTCACGCACTGGAAAAGGAATTAATGGAGAGGAGGAATTGGCCAGTAAGAGGGTTGATGCATGAGGAAGCAGTTAGAAGCACAACACTGCAGGCTGGAAAGAAAATAGGGCAAAGGGTTGATGCTGGGGGTGTGAGATTTTTCGTCCTTTTCAAACCTCATTCATTGGAAAAGGAGTGGAAAATCTTTCTTTCACGTCAGCAAATGTCTGGAAAATATTTTCTTTTTCCATACAAGGCACAAACACTACGGAAAATACTGGCCAGATGCAAAATGGTTGGATTTCCTTTGTTTCATTTCATAGGCACAAACTGCCACACACTATCAATGGCAAGTAATGAAAATTTCTCAATGAAATTTTTGATTGCATCCAGATGCTTTTAGGAAAATTTATATCCTCTGTATATAAAAAATCTGCTTGCTTTCTGTTGTCATCAGTTTACTTTCAATGTTGTGAAATATTTTCACAGGAAGGCTGTTACTAGCATACCTTACCAGCTAATCAAATAGATCCTTCACTACCATGCTTGGGGTTTTTGATTCATGATTTTCTTGTTTTGATCTGTTTTCTATACAGCTGGAATGGTATGGTCTGAAGAAACTCCAGATGTGAAACATTTGGAGGAGAACATGGCTGTGTACTGCAATACACTTCAGGGATTTCTTTTGCTTTGCCATGGTAGCACAGTGGGTGCTGGTCCCACTCTCCTTGCTAGTATCCGTGCATCTACATTAAAAGTCATAGAACAGAGTCTTTCATTGTTAAGAGAGCCCATCTCTTCGTATGGTAACCCCTCCCCTTCCTTTTTTTCATGTATATTACACTTCTTGGGTCATTATGTTTCACCAACTTCTGAACGTATATAGATTTGACTGAAGCTTCTGTTTTCTTTTCATCCGGTTGGTTAGATTTGATAAAAGTTTCAGTTAGTCAAGTCTTCATTCTCAAGATGAAACAGGAGTATCTCATAAAAATAAATTCTCAGTGGGTCATGACGATTACCATAAAAAAATGCGGAACATGAAAATTATCCTGAAGAATGCATATACTCAGAGGGTGATGAAAATTTTCTTGAAGATTTCTGACATCCAGTCATAATTTTTAACATACATTTACCATGAATCTTGTGATGTTGATTGAAAGACTTTGTATTTTACTTATTTTAAAATTTCCATTGGAATAAAAGGTTCCAACCGGAAGCTATCAATCCCACAATTATCCGGCTCTGTATGGGAAGCTTGTGCTGCTTTCAAGAAAACCCCCACTGCAAACTCTGTCGCTATTGGGAGGGCAATAACTCAGGTTGCTGTTTCAATGAAGGATGTTCTTCGAGAGATGAAAGAGCTGAGGCTTGCTGAATCTGAACTGGCAGACATGTCTCCTGCCAAAGTTTCTAATTCGGTTCCTGATGATCGAGAATTTGATGGCCTGGTTGAGGATGAAATTGGCAGTGATCTTTCTCATGAGGAAATGAACAATGCCCAACTAGTTATCAGTATTGTATCTGACACACTTCTTTTTATAAAAGAGCTCATCCGCTTCATTTCCAGCTTGCTGAAGGGAGCTAAAGGTGAAAACAACTCTGACGATCATGTTGATTCTTTGGAGAGAGTATTGAAACATTGCCAGGAGATAGGAAGTCAAATTGACGAACTTGGAGCTTGTGTCTATCCACCACAAGAGATATCTCCGATGAAGACAGCAGCAGAGAAGATAATTGGTGAAGTCGAAGGGATGAAGTTGGTTGTTGACGGCATCGGAGGCACAACTGAAAATTTGATTGATGTTATACAAGGAGTAGAAACTTCTCTAAGGAAACTTCAGTTTGCTGTGGTGTCTGTCGATGGTGATGCATAACCGAGATGGCAAAGCTTGTTTTGTAACATGGCACAAATCATCATGGTGTTTTAAATTCTGTCGTTTCTGAAAGAGAACTGTGTCATGCTGTCACGCCGTCATGCATGATGTCCATGATCAGAGTTGCTAGACTTCAGTTTCAACTTACAAGATTTGACCAGCGAAAGGAGAGTTAAGCCATTAAAGCTGGGATTTCTGCTTCTGCCGGTATGAAATTACAGAAAGGATTGTGAGGCTTGCATGCCACTTGATGACTAATAATGGCAATTTGCATTGCCATCATAATTACGAAGTAGCCACACTTTGAAATGATTCAAACCCAAACTTTTGACCTTGAAAATATCCTAAAAATAAACGTTTGTGATTTTAAAGCACTTAAAATGGAGTGCATGATGCTTGTGTTTTCAATCATTTCATTTGCTTGACTAACAGGAACTGGCCAACGACAGCAGAAAATGTCCTGATGGTTTCATTAAGTTCTTTGGTGGCATCATTCAATGGTTGTTATTAAAATTTTTAAAATAAACCTGTAGGTGAGATTTATCTACCCTTTTTTCCTTCTCAATCAAACATCATCGCCTTGCCACAGCTCCTCCCCCTGGCCTGGACATTGCCCCTTTTTTTCACTTTCAAAAGATAAAGATGCGGAAAGGTGAAATTGTAGGCGAGTGTTTTCTCATTCTCTTTTAACATAAATCATTGATTCAATCCATCTCATTCTCTCGTAACTTTACAATAGCACAAGGGCAAGTTCCTAATTTTTTTTTAATAATGGTTAAATAGTGATACTGAGTGGTTTTAAATTCATGTCATTTCTTTGTCAAATATTCATAGATTAAAGAAAAACTACTGCACCATGGTTTCATCATGCAAAGATTCGACTGATTCAGATTATAGTTTGTAATCTTTTCCATAAAAATCTAATGGGTATTTTATATCTTTAGAAAATATGAAAAATAATAAAAAATAGTAAAAACACAAACCCCAATTGCCTTTTAACCTTTTCAGCAAGTTCGTTTCCACTGGGACTAATTTCTCTAAAAAAATCTATCATATATTTATAATAATATGATAATAAAATATACACGGTCATTTATGTTGTTTCATGTATTTACCGAAAAACTGAAATATTACTGCAAGAGAAAATTGAAGCACTAATTGCTGAAAATGTTCGATAATACTTTTTCTCGATAAATATACGAATAAACTTACTTCTAAAATAAAATTTATTTATTTTTTTAATAAACTTGCTATAAAAAAATAACACCTCCAGTTACTATCAATATTTGCTCATTTCTATTTTTTAAATGATATTTTTACCACGTAAGCCTGTCATACGGTTAAATAGAAATTAGCAGAGAAAAGGGCCAATCACAATAAATCCTATTCACACATGTCAATCACATTTCTTTTTTTTTAAAAAAAATCCCCAATTTGATGAGAGCCCGTCATATAAAAATAAGCAAAGATCAGCTCGGTGTCCACTCGGTGGAGGTTACTTTCAAAGTAGCGAGTCAGATTTGTCCAACAGCGGTTGCAAATTCAATGTGAATTCACTACACCAACATGGCCCTCAGAAAATATTCAAGCAGGTTGCTTATGTGGTTACCAAAATCGGCTTGTGCCACCGCCGGAGATGAGATTTGTTCCAAATCTCCATATTTCAAACCACATGCTTGTGGAACTTTCACAATTTGCGAGAGAACAAATCCAAGTGTCATACCCATTGCTGCACCGCCGATATAGCTAACGCAACCAAGTTTTTCACCTAAACTGGTTTGTCACGTGTCTCGGTCGATCCCTGCATGATAAATATTAAACACATCATGTAAGATACTACATAGGATTCTGTAGATCATCATGCATATTGTCGAAATTTTTTTGAAAAAAAACCCAAAAGAGACATTATGTGGATTAAAAAAAACAGCATAGATAGTGCTAGAACAAAATAGATAGTGTTAAAATCCATCTAGTGCCAATTTTCAATTTTTTACTGTCATATAAGCAGAGGACGATAAAAATGATCACACTCCACAACTAAACCGAAAGTTATGAACATCTTATATAAATCTATAAATCATTACAATTAATTTAAACTATTATCACATTAATCTATATACAGCACCAAGGGTGTCTTTCGCTGGCAACCTAAATTCTTCTCAAATTCTATCTTTCTTCAGCTCCACTGAATTTTTAGAGCAAATTCTTCCACTTAAACCGCATTTTAAGAAAAACTTCTAAAAAGAATTTGATAAAGTTATTGCGAGAAATGAATGGTACAATGAGGTGAGAGAGAGGCTGAAAATTTTTGCTTTTTAGAAATTGAAAAAGTGTTTCTTTCCAAAAATCCAAAGTTGAATCCTAATTTTCAAACACACCTTATGCCCTAAAGGAAAAATCCTTACCAACTGCTGTAGGGGGCTAAAAAGGCCAACCACTCAAACAGTAGGGAGAGCACTTGCTATGTATTAGAGTGATAGTACTGTTGTGTGAAGGGGTAAGCCTTGTTAGCCTCTACAGCAGTCAAGATGTTCTAAAATTCCTAATCATAAAAAATAACTTGACATAAAAAATGACCAACATAGAGAACACCAGAAAATTTGATTCACTTTGAATCTTTGATTGCCTCGTACAGGGCCAAGAAGTACTGGTATGCCTCCTGGTTGAAATTTCCAGTTCCCTGACAGTGATCTGGTTCCTGTCACTAATATGTAATCATCCCACAGATGGGCTAGGTTAACTTGTGAGAGTTTATGAATAAATGAACCATTATATAGATCTTAGGGTTAGGTTAAGTTAGAATTTCTTATGGACCTTAGATCTATTATTAGTCAATGAAACCAATCCAAGCTTCCAACATTTTTTACCTCTGCCTGTGTGTGTGAAACCTTCAGAAAATGTTAAGCTTTCTCACTGAGGTGAAAGTTGGATCCACACCCAAAGCAATTAGAAAATGTCTTTTATGACCAAAATATGTTTCAGAGTTACGCAACAACACCAGTTTGGATAAAAGAAATTGCCTTTGAAGTGCAAATTTCAATATAGGCTTCATCAAACCTAACAAATGCAATACTGATCTGAAAACTAAGCAAAAATCCAAAATTAAAACTAGTTCCTTACAACACCAATTTTGATAGATGCAGAATTCTACCATTCTTCTCGTCTTTGCAAATTTACTCAAACACCATAGTCCCTTGTTGCAAACAGCATTTTGCTCAAATGATAAGACCTCTATAGCAGTAGTTTGCAATGGTGGGATCCACAATAATTAACATGGTGAAAATTATGAACCAGAGTAAAGGTAACATTACTTAACAAGAGGTTAGTTCCTCACAGCTTGATTAGCTTTGTCAGCTTGAAATATAAGTTATTTTCGGTTTGGCATGGTCATTATTTCCAGCAATAAGATATTTCATCTAGATTATCAAATGTGAAATATCAAGCAACAGCAGCAGAAATACCCAACAAAACAAATAAAATAATGTCTCCACTTAAACAACAGGGACCTGCAAACTGAGCTATAAATATCAGAATGGAAGCTACGATAATCACATCATTCACTGTCCACCTGATCACATTCAAGTCCCGCAAAAAATTCAACGCAAACCAATAGAAAATATCAATTACCTCTTCACACCAAGACAACCTTCGCTCCGGCAGCCTTCATCTTCTCGACGATCAACTCCCCTTCCTCCTTCGACACCCCGCTCTTGAACACAGTGGGTGCTTTCTCCACAAGCTCCTTCGCCTCCTTCAGGCCCAAATCCGTCAACCCCCTCACCTCCTTGATCACCTTCAGCTTCGACGCCGCTTCGAAGCTCTCCAGTTTCAGCTCAAACACCGTCTTCTCCGGTTCTATTTCCTTCTTCACTGCTGCCTTCCCTCCCCCACCACCACCCCCACTCGCCACCGCACCCGCCTTCATCACCCCAATCACCGGCTTCTCCTTCATCTTTAACTTCTCCATCAGGATGCCAGAGAGCTCGGTCACCTCGGAGAGAGTGAGCCCCGCGACTTCGTCGACGAGGCGGAAGACACGTTGAGTAGGGGGGCTACGGTGCTCGGCAGGGTCGAAGTTAGAGGGATCGTAGTCTGCCGGTAGACGGCGTTGGTCAATCATTTCGAGCTCATCCTCCTCCTCCTCTCCTCTCCCTAGTTCAGGTTGAGGTGCCGCAGAGGCGGAGGACAGGCAGAGAAATTGGATTGAGTGGAAAGGTTTGAACGGGGAGAGGAATCTGGGGAGGGATCTCGAAATATAACTCATTATCTACTGACTTGGAAGAGGGTGTCTGTCTTCCACACCGGGTGTCCGATCGAATGCTCGAAAGGGTAGTTCACGGTCCCCCTGCACGCCACGGGCCGGAAGGCTAGCAACCACCTGTACGGATGTCCGAGGAAGGGGCATCAAGCTCCTACCGAATCTAACCTGCCTCCCACAAAGGGAAAAAGGAACGTAGAAGGGACGAGGAAGAGGAGCTCTTACCGATAGTTCGCCCAAGAAAGAGGCCCGGCAAACCCCGCCCGACGTTGCAGCCACCCACTGCACGGTCGTTGATTCACTGCTACACCTCGATCCGCCACTAACTATCGTAGCCGGACACCCGCGCCTCTCTTCCGGTGCGAGATCACCGGGCCGGCGACCCTCCCTCTTCAGTCGGCGAACCCTAGCTCCGTCTCCGCCAAACCGCAGGAAGAAGAAAGCTCGACAGGGTGTTCGTCCGCTGAAGAGAGAGAACGGAGAGAGGGAGAGTTAATATATACAACGATATAATAAATAAATATTTAATTAAATAATCGGATAAAATAAATAAATAACCATTGTCTTATCGACTAATCCATATTCATTCTCATCGCTCCATGGGTAAGATCAAATGGTTGCGAATGAAGATGCTTGCCCAATGAATCTTCACTTATTCATTTAATAAAAAATTCCTTTATAATTTTCTAAGATATCTTGCAATGATAACCTACTTTTAGGAATTCATTTATTTTTTTAGGAATTTGACGATGAAATGCGTTTCGGGTTTTGCCAAGAAATGTGAGGGGCTTCTTTTTTATCTCATGTTTTAAATCCACACTGGAATCACTGTTCCACAAGTCACATTCAAAGTTGAGAATACCCGAAACGCAGTAGATTGCACCACTGTTCATCAACCTTTAAAGATCATGTAGAGCAAAAGCATAGTAGATTCCACAAGAAAACGACAACCGAAATGGTATCTGATATACATGCTCGCAGATGCCAATTTGGCCATTTATCTGCCACAAACTAATGAACTATCAATATTTTATCACAGGAAAACCTGCAAAAAATAATAACTTGGTACGATATCGTTGGTCAAAAATTTTCTGCCAGTCTAGCAGTAACGGTTCTTAGCTTGGAATACACTTTACCAGCTGGTGACCCTAAAATAAGACTGCAAAGAGAGTCTCTTGCAATCTTGATGTTCATGAACGATCCCAGTATGTGAATCTTTGTGTCAGCTATCACGATCCTGGTTCTAGTAGAGTTCTCTATTGTAAATTTTGTCTTCCCGCCCTTTCCTGAGAGCCTACCAATGGCCCGAGAAAGGTGCTCACCTTTCAATGTTTTGACATCTTTTATTTCGAAAGAATCCACATATAGATCATCAAGACGCAGAAGAGCAAGGGCATCCGCAACATCAAATCCTAGCATGAAAGCATGGATAAAGTCGGCACACTTTTGGAGATTACTCACCTCAGGTGTATCTCGTCTGGTCTTCAATTCCACCCTTCTGGCCTGTATAAACACAAGGATAAAAGTCAATAACAAAAAGAGGGCCAAAAATTCCACACATCAAAATCACTAAAAGTACAAATAAATGAAAACATAAATTTTACAAAAAAAATATAAAGGCAACCACGAATATAAAAGTGGCCACAACTAGTTAAACCATCAAATGTATCAAAGACTCTTTAGCATGCAGCATTATCATTCAATTTGCATGCAGAAGTACTAGTTCTGGGAATGCCATCGGTGTGAGCCCCTGACGGAACCAAGGAGAATGAAACAAGAAGCTCCTTGGTTCTTTTAAAGGGCAAAAACACAAATTCAAAACACCAGAAGTCGTACATTTTAACTACAAATAACATCACACACAAACCAAATAAAAGAAATCAACACATGGCAGCATCAAACATAAAAGAGACCACATCGAATATATCCAAGATTCTTAAGCATGCAACATTGTGATTCAATTTGCACGCAGAAGTATTAGTTCCTAGGACTTTGGTGTGTGCCCCTGACGGAACCAAGGAGGGTGGGACAATAAGCTCCTTTGTTCTATTAAAGGGCAAAAACACAATATCAATACACGAACAATAGTATATTTTAACAATAAATAACACCACACACATGCCAAATAAGTGAATTCAACACAAAACAAAGCACTGAACATTAAAAGGACAAGGAACCCATGGCAGTTTGCAGAAATTCATATACAAAACCTCGAGACGTAGGAGTAAAAAACCCAATGCAAAGATTTTTTAGTGAATATATGGCAGCAATCTGAATTAACATGACAAAGAACCACATGCAATACCTTGAAACCGCCATTACAAAATAATCCATCTAGGCCGGGTGAAATGGGTCTCCTCTCCAACAAAGAAGAAGGACCCTTTGGATCGGCCGAAGAAAACAGAAACAAACACCGTTTATAAGAAAAGATCTAATAGATATTTGACAAATACCAAAAAACACGGAAGTACAAAACTCTCGACCTTTAGGTTCATGCGGATATCGATCCTCATCTGCTCGTACACGGGGGTGTAGATTTCCATCCAAGCCTTTTTTAGTGGCGAATAGCGATGGGCCGGTACTAGGATCTTTCGAAACTGGACCTTACCATCGGACATCTCCTCGACACGCAACGCTGGAAATCTTGGCTTTTCCGGAAGGGCGACGGCAGTGCCATCACCACCAGAGACGGGGGCTTCGGCGCCGTCGACCTCCATGGCACGAACAGAGCTAGGGCTCCGAACGTGAAGGTGCGGATGGAGGATGGTGGTGGCATTTATAGGACATGTATCATTCATTAAGAAGGCTAGCAACCACCTGTACGGATGTTCGAGGAAGGGGCATCAAGGACCTACCGAATCCAACCTGCCTCCCACAAAAGGAAAAAGGAACGGGAAAGGGACGAGGAAGAGGCGCTCTTACCGACAGTTCGCCCAAGAAAGAGGCTCGACGATCCCCACCCGACGTTGCGGCCACCCACTGCACGGTCGTTGATTCACCGCTACACCTCGATCCGCCACTAGCTATCGTAGCCGGACGCCAACGCGTCTCCTCCGGTGCGAGATCACCGGGCCGGCGACCTTCCCACTTCAGTCGGAAAACCCTAGCTCCGTCTCCACCAAACCGCAGGAAGAAGGCGGCTCGATCGGGTGCTCGTCCGCTGGAGTGAACGGAGATAGGAGAGTAAATATATATACGACAATATAATAAATAAATATTTAATTAAATAATCGGATAAAATAAAATAAAATAAAAAATAACTTACTTTACAATAACAATCTTCACTTGCTTATTATAATCATTGGTTGATATTGAGTTTAGGATTATTTATATTTTTATCACTTTAAAAACACACTTAATGACATTTATTAACAATGAATGAAAGTAGTTAAACTTCATGCGATAAATTTACAAGGTACATAATATATTTAATTTTAAAATTTTTGTTTTAATCAGGTAAATATCGAACCTTAACCGAAAGATTTAAAAATCCACTTATTTTTGTTAAATGTTCTTATTCTGTAATGAAAATATATATCTAACAAATGTAACTTGGATTATGTTTAAATTTTAGTACATAGTAAATTATACAATAAATTAATTAATTATTTAGCTAATCCTAAGCTTTTAGAAAATGATGAAAGAAAAGGCACATTTATAGAAAGTTGTCTAATTAAAGACGCTTTTGTATTACTGAAGCCAATAATAATGGTTGTTGTTTTAAAGAAAAATCACTTCCAATATAAAAAAGCAATTTTTTTTTTTGAAAATTAAGAAAAAGAACTGAAGGAACATTATAAAACCCAGACTCAAACTAAACAAAAACATTTAAATTAAAAGTTTCTTGAAGGAATAAAGTTCAAAGTTAAAAAGTAGCCAAGACAAAGATGTCAATATTATAAAACAAATAAAAAGAGAGATTTTTTGCAGTGACACAAGATAATTTAATTTCCCTAGTGGTACCTTAAATTTTTTTCTAATAAATATACGAAGGATGAAAGTAAATGTATATATTTAATTAGCATTAGATGACTATAAATAAATGATAAAATTTTAAAATAAATAGAATAAAAAAGATCTTTGACCTAAAAGTCTTAAAATTTAACTCGTTTCCATTAAATTTTAACCATTGATATTTAAGTAAAAATAAAATAACAAATAGAACTTAGATTAATATAACAAAATTAATACGCAGTAAATCATATAATAGATTAACTGATTATATAATTATTTTTAATTTTTATAATGAAATGTTAATAAAAATTTAATATATAATGTTCATAGAAACATTTGCTATTAATGTAATTTAATATTTAATATAAAAAATTAATATTTAGTTTACTAACTAATATTTCACTATCCCCTCTCTCTACACCAGACCTCTGCCTTCAAGTAGACATCAAACACATGTAAAACTCATTTTCCGAAACGCACTACTTGCATGGAAGTTGGGTGACTGGTCATCTGCAAGCTTTGAGAAACACACCACCACACATGCAGAGAATCTGGTGTTTCTTTTTTTTTCTTTTTTCTGTGATGATCGCATTTTTGCCATTGATGCCAGGGTTTCTTTCTCTCTCTCGATCTGATTCTTGCATAGATTTACTTACCAAATAGAAGGGAAACGTTGAGGATGACGGTGAGTGCCCCCTTTCTTGTCTATTCGTAAGAGAGGGCCTGAAAATCTGGTCCAAAAATCGTATAAAAATGAGTTATGTTAAAATCACGGGAAATCGATTTTTCATGGTTTCACAAATTTTTGATAAATGAAAAATATCTTTCTCAAAAATTTCATATACACAGATCCCCCCCTTCAGGTGATATCATAGCTAAAACCAAAGAGAATTCATATGAAACCAAGAGCACAAAAAAGATAGGGTTAAACTAAAGTATAGATCAAGTAAAAGATCAACAAAAAGGAAAAGAGATAAGCTGCAAAATTCAATAAACAAGATAAGATCATTAATTTCTTTCGACGACGTCAGTCTAATTGCATAACCCATGAAGCGTCATCAAGAAACATGCATCCTGACCACGCGTTCATCACCTGGTGGCAGGTATTGTCAGGCAATTCAAGCAGAGAGAAGAGAACAGAGAGTCACATGCGGTTCATGTTTGTCTCTTGCTTATCCAAGATTCCTTCCTCCCACTGTGTATATACATAGAACTCAACATATATACATTGTTTCCAAGATCAACAGACGACACGACGCCAGCTGGGCTTGGTGGGTGAGGCGCTCAAGTTGCTCTCCATTCATGGATGGTGGTGGTGTGGTGGTAATGTTGGTGGGGAGGAAGGACTTGGCGATGGCAGAGGTGAAGAAGCAGCTTTCCTTGGCTCTGCCCCTGTTGTCCGTCAACCTCTTACTGTTCAGCATTCTGTTGATATCGGTTATGTTTGTGGGCCATCTTGGGGAGCTCGCCCTCTCTGGTGCTTCCCTGGCCACATCCTTTGCTGGGGTCGCTGGCTTCAGTGTGCTGGTATTCTACCTATATATATACTAGTGCAGTACATTTCTTTCTCCTTGATTAACATACTTAACGTGTCCGATTGATTACAAGTTTGCTTAGTAGCTAGTGGTCATATATATTCAACTACAAGTCCTTTTTTTTTTTTCTGATCCAATACTTCACTGCAAGTTCTATTCCAAGTCCAATGCTTTGGGTGTATTATCTGAGAAGATTTATGTATTTGAAAAGTATGAAAAATTGTAAGAAATGGTGAAAAATAATAAATCAAATTTTTCATATTTTTTACAAACCTCCCTCAAGTAATTAATGCTTTCCTTGTGTTTTATTCTTTTCTGTTCTAGTTTGGAATGTCATGCGCGCTGGACACCTTATGTGGGCAAGCATTTGGCGCAAGGCAGCATAATATGCTTGGTGTGTACACCCAGAGAGCCATGCTGGTCCTCACCCTCGTCAGTGCACCTCTAGCTTTGATCTGGGCATACACAGGAGGAATCCTCGCGGCACTCGGACAGAACCAAGAGATATCGCTTGAAGCAGGAGTGTATGCCAAATGGCTGATCCCAGCCATCTTTCCCTACGGCCTTCTCCAGTGCCAGATCAAGTTCCTTCAGAGCCAGAACAATGTGCTGCCGATGATGGTTGTTTGTGGTGTCACTACTCTACTACACCTGCTCTTCTGTTGGACCTTGGTGTTCAAATGTGCCCTTCATGCTAAGGGTGCTGCACTGGCAACCGCCATCTCTTACTGGCTTAATGTCGCACTGCTGGCAATATACGTGAGATTCTCTTCCACTTGCAGAAGCACTTGGCTTGGATTCTCCAGGAAGGCTCTTCTAGACATTCCCAACTTCCTGAAGCTCTCATTACCATCAGCTTTGATGGTTTGGTACATACAAGCTCCATCTCTTTCAATTTAAACTCCACTTGCTTTTTACTTTTTTTAGTTCCCAAAATCACTTTCAATATTATTATTACTATACAAATTTTAATGTATAAACTTTTATCACTTAAATTATTATATAATTTCAACTCTATTTGCAAAATCAACTCTACATTTAATTCTATCTAACTTTCGTAGTTGAAAAAATTATTCCCAAACACACCCTTGACTTCAATAACTGAATTGATTTTCATGCGCCACTCATATATGTAGCTTGGATTTTGGTCATAAAAGAATCTGCATGCTTACCAAATCACTTCTTGAGCTATATCACCACTATATATCCATATGTTTCTGCACTGCAAACAGGACCAACTATATATGATTTCTTTTTCAACAAGAAAATGAACTTTCCTAATTGTGACTTCCTTTTTTCACCGGAAGCAGCTTGGAGTTCTGGTCATTTGAGATGTTGGTTCTCTTATCTGGACTTCTTCCAGATCCCAAGTTAGAAACATCCGTGTTGTCCATCAGGTAATGGATGGTCACTCAAATAATTTCTGGTTTTCTCATTTCAATATATATATACACACACAATGATATCCTCCGATTCCTCAGTCTCAACACCTCTGCAATGGGATTTATGATCATCTCAGCACTTGGTGCTGTGATAAGGTCGGATGCTTCTGCCGTTCTCTTCAATTTGTGGATTGTGTGTTAACACATTGTGTTTGACTGTTGTCTTCCTCCTTTTCCTTCAACCTATATATAGCATACGAGTTTCAAATGAACTGGGTGCTGGGCAACCTGCGGCTGCACGCTTAGCTATCTATATTACAACACTAATGGCAGTTGTGGAGAGTAGTGTAGCTGCAGCATGTATCATATCGGTGCGCCATGTATGGGGAAGGCTATACAGCAATGAAGACTCTGTGGTGAAACATCTGGCAACTATGATGATATTGGTTGCAGTATCTACTTTCTTGGATGGATTTCAGTGTGTACTCTCAGGTATGGTAAGAAAATATCATAATTCATTTCATTCTCTCATATTTCAAAAAGTGTAACTATCAATGACAGGTACTGTTGGTCTTCCACTATTTTAAGGCAATGAAACTTAGGTTCCAACCCAAACAAACGCATTACCCTTACCATTAGAACAAATGGGGTTGCTGACAGGTACAACTAGATAGGTGTTTCTTTCTATCTTGATCGATCAAAATGTGGTGAAAGGGTAGAAACACCAAGATACACAAAACATTAGCAATGTAAGTATCAAAAAATGTACTTTTACATTAAAAAAACCTCAAAAAAAAAATTTAGGCTTCATCCCAAGTCCCTATAATTCGAGTTCTAGTCCTCACACATGAAACCAAGGTTATTTAGGCAGTAAGGCGACTAGGCCACCAAGGTCGCCAAGGACACCCAAGTGCCTGGGAACGCCTATTTAATTTTATTTTCTTGGATTATATATATTACTACATAATTATTCTCTCTCTCTCTCTCTGTATTATATTTTTGTAATTTTATGTATATAATATGTATGTATGTATATAGAATATATTTTCTAAATATATATTCATGAATGATACATATTATATATCTCAAAAAATACATACATATATATATATATACATCCAAGAATAATACATTCAATTATATTTTCAGAAGTAACACAATTAATTGAACAAGCACAACATCATTGCAAGCAATTGCGTGATTAAGATTTTTAGGAACAATCAAAAACTCTTTGCTGGAGTGTCAAAAATGGAGATGAAAGCCATTAGGCAGAAGAGATGGGGGAGTGAAGAGTTTCCTAGGTTTTTTTTTAATGTATTAGGGTTTAAAAACCATAACAGCCCTTTATTTAAGATACCCCATAGGTGGATCTTTATGGGCTCCTTAACTGAATTCACCCAGATCCATATATATAACTAACAGCCTTATTGCTGCCCCAGTGCCCAGGTGGGTGCCCCAACAATATTTTAGGCCTAAATGGTTTATGTCTAAATGATGACAGTTCTTCAGAAATACATGTCCTGAGTTGGATATTGTAATGCAGTTATATAATATCAGTTCCTTATTTATTTGTTTCACGCAAAATTCTTCATAGACTGATTGGAATCTGAAAGTCCAGGCATAGTTAGAGGATGTGGGAAGCAGAAGAATGGTGCTTTTCTTAATCTTGGGGCTTATTACATAGTGGGCCTTCCTTCAGGCATTGTCTTTGCCTTTGTTCTCCATCTCAAGGGAAAGGTAACAGTGGAGTCTTTGATGGTTCACACTCTTCCTGCTACACCTAATCAAAATGGATACATCTTGGATAGGGTCTTTGGTTGGGAATCATATGTGCTCTTTCAGTGCAAGTTTTGCTGCTTAGCATCATGACATTACGTGTTGACTGGCAAGAAGAAGTAAGAAAACCCACATTTCCTATACTCCGTTCTCTTTTTGCAGTCCAATATGCTTCAGCTTTTCCCTTGTTTCAGGCAAAGAAAGCTAGAGAAAGGGGTGCTTCCTCCACAATGGCAAGTTGACTCGTTCAGAGCAACATCAATAATGATATAAAGACAGGCAGACTTCAATCCAGGCTTGCAGGGAACTCTGTGATTCTGTAAGTCACAGAATGTTTTAATTGCTGAGAATCTACATGCATCATACATATGTTGATTTTACTCTTTACATGTGATTTATCTGAATCAGATGGTACATTAACCTATAAAGGGTGACTTCAAGTGGCATGGGAATCTAATGCCTGCATAGCATTAAGAAGGTGGGAAAGAAACTGCTTGGCCTCAAGTTGAATAAAAGTGGAGTGCGTTTTTTCTTTTACCAAACATTCTTCATTGAAAAAAAAAGACGCTTTATAATCTGTTTTAATTAAAAACTAGAACATAGAAAATTTTGAAATTTTGTAAAAAAAATGAAATAATGGAAAATTGAATTATGTTTCAAAAGGAACATATTTTTTGTGAACTTGCATTGAAAAAAATATATCACCAGCCATAAGTTAACTCCTATCATTTCTCAGCTTATTAACAATCCTGGTCCTCGCAGAGAACACAACAAGATCAAATTATTAAGACCATTAGATGACCTCTCTAAATGATTTTTCAAATGTTTGCACACAAGTCTCAAGTCAACCCAATCACTGGAATATAACATGGAAATAACCAACTGCATATGACACAATTGGTCCTTCATTCTCTTGTAAAATCTATAAAGAAAAAATGTCTTCACTTTAAATCTAGGTAAAAACACTATGAATATCAATAAAAAAAATCAATAATACTGACACATGAGTTAACTGGAATTCTGTGGTTTCTTTCCATCAAAGTTTAAATTCTAATAACTGCATAAATTTCTGTGTTACCACTGTGGTGGTGATGGTGGTCGTAAGGTCCATCTCCCTATTGTAGACCAATGCATGTGAAGATCTTTGATTCTTAAGCTTCATCTCTCTTTCCTCAGAAGAGAGTGAGTGGTTGCTTCATTTGGAAAGCTATAATGACCACAATACCACATATTTTCATTCTACCTTAAATTCTTTAGCATTTATTTCAGAGCCACCTACCTTCACGAACCTCTCCAACTTGAAAAGTAACAGAAATAGTCAAAATAATTCAAAAACACATAACACTGCATTTTCTTCCCATATAGTAACCTTTTTTTTGGATGTTCTAACTCAAACCAAAATGATGACCTCAAAGAATGAAAGTGAATGACCCAGGGATGTATTGATTCCAGTGGCTTCCCCATATTTGCTAGTAGATTTTTACCTTTTGTATCCATTTTCATAGCCACATAAAAAATTAAGGCTCTGTTGAAAGTCCTGATGACTCTAACATGGTTAACAAGGGATCAACTTGTCGCCCAGCAAGGTACTTTACTAAGTCTCCACATGATTGGATTAAACCAAGTGATCACCTTCAA
>JAMKPZ010003179.1:0-39550 GCA_024699675.1 Amphibolis antarctica
GCAATACATTTGATTTTCATTAAATACATGAGCAAGAAAATAAGCAATCTGGACATCCGGAAAAGGTTGTAAGCATTTCCTTAACAAATATATTGATTCTAATTGATTACCTAAAATACATATTAACACAAGTCCATCCGAATGCTGGAGTAAAATTTGAAGAAAGAAACATCTAACCCCGGATCTCAATTCGATCAAAGGTACTTGTAGATACCAAGAAATAAAAATACATATCAGACAATAGATTCCATGTAACTGAAAAGAGAATGACAATGAAAGTTGAAATAGAACATGTGCTGGCATTTTCTGCAACTTGATGTTAGAATATAGGTGAATCTATGATTTGAATTAGAATAACGAGAAACATAGATTGCTGCCAAAAGTTTAAAATCTCCAAGGGGTCTTCATTCACTTATAATCTAATAATCCCATTTGACTGTCTCAATATATGCTGCACTAATAGATCAATATAATGTTGAAATTCATGGCATGCGTAACTAGCATAGAGGCTATACCAAGTTCTATGCATGTAACATTGGAAAACAGTGGTTTATGCTACTTCATGGTTGTTTGTCACAGAAGAACTTATGCTAAAATTCTTATAAAAAGACAAAAAAAAGGAAGAAAAACTGACTCAAATGTTTTTCCATTTTAGTTCATTCTTTGAAGCTCTTCCTATCAAAACATGTGAAAATCTCATGTATGATCCTTGATGCAGAGAAAAGAACCATGGCATAAAATTTGGAAAAAGAAACACAATTAACCCATTTCAGTAGAGTACAAGGGAAAAGATGGTAACACCATTGGTTGTCACACCAGGATATGGGTTGCTGTCTACTATGGACAGGAAAGACCATACAATTTTCATAAATATTAACAAGTATTGCTTGCCAAACAAATATAGTTTGATTAAGACATTGACTATTGTTGTTGTTATCATTATTTTTCATTGCATACACATGCATGAACCCCTAAGGCAAATTATAAGAGAAAACAAAAGATTGGAAAAACAATAAAAGGAAAAATACAATAACACCACAAGTCATAATCCTGCTACATGGGGTTGGCCAAATGAATTATTTTCTTTCAAATATTTTTATCTATTATCAAGCCTTCAATTAAATCACATAAATTTAAATTTTTTTCCACAATTCCTAACCAAATAGTTTTAGACCAACTCTACTCATAATTCCTTCTATACTAATCAAATCTCATCTCCATATTAATGCATTCCGTATTCCCCTAAGTATATAACCAAACCACTTAAGCTAATGTAGTCTCCTAAATAAACTATAACCAAACTACCTAAGATTATTCACTCTTATTTTATCTACAATAGATGCCACCCCTACTCAATTCCTAATAAAATAATTTTTAATATTATCCATTATAGCATTAAAGGAAAAACATTATACATAAATTTTTGATTTGGCAACCTTCCCCCCCTTGGATTTTCAAATCCAAAATATATAACAACACTGTTTCATCCATTATTTTGCGTCCAAGCACAATTTATGGTATTGAAAACACTAGGTTCACTAAATCTTATGAATGTTTTAAAAAAAAACATTTTCTGCGTTCTGGTCTGCTCAAAGAAAAAACATTTTTCCATGTCCTGGTATTGGCAAGTAGTAAGGAAGAAGAAAATAAACCCTCAGCTGGACTCAGAAAGAAAAAACAGATTATCAATCAAGAACTTCCCTGTATCCTTTTCTCTAAATGAAAAAACTAGTGTCACCACTCATGTTGCATCCTCCGAAGCTGTACCGCTTCTTACCATTGGCCTGCAACTTCAATACAATACCATTGTCGACTCATTGGATCTATTACAGAACACATCGGTGGAAGTAGCTTTAAAAAATCAGAGCGTAGATTGACATCGCATTCACAATAAAATTTGGAAAAACAAGCACGACGGTATCTGAAGAAAATAAAAAAGAAGAAGAGGCCTACTGCCCATTTGAAGAAATGGAAAGGCTATCACCAATTCAAGCCACCAGAGACTTCAACTGCATTTCCGCTCGGCCATAGCTTACAATGTTACAGCAAGAAATCAATAAACCCATCCCATGTTGATAATTAAACCAGGCCACCAAGTTGCAAATGTCGAAGCCCAAAAAACTTCACTTCAATCCCCCCTCAATAGGCACACATCCCCCACAGAAGTCACCAGCACGAGTCCTCGTTCTACTACAAGCCGGCAGCAGACATCACCCAAGCACCCACAACTAGAGAGACGGATGCAATCACCAGCCCCGAAAACCACAGCAAAACAAAAGGACGAAATCAGTGTTGATTCTGATAAATATTAGTTATTTTTACCAGTGAAAGGCTTGCGCTTGACGCTTGGGTCGAGCTGGTTACACCAGCGCAGCCTACACGATTTCCCGGAACGGCCGGAAATCCCCCTGGCGATGAGGCTCCAGTTCCTCGCCCCGAACTTGGCGACGAGTCTGCCGAGGATGGCGTCTTCGTCGGGCGACCACGGCCCCTTCACCCTGTCCTCCCTGGCAGTGGTCTTGCCGCCGTCGTCCGTACCAGCAGCAGTGGGTGTGCCACCCCGCGACGCCGCCTCGCATCCTTCACCTTCTTCTCCTCTCCCATCACCCTTGTCCTCCGTGCTTGGGCTTGCCGCGACGGCGGCGGCGGCGGCGTCGGAAGCGGTTTGGTGGCATTCCTTCCTATTCATGGCAGTATATTTTTCTGCCTTAGCTCTGGAACATTGTTTATGATTTCAAAAAACACATGTATTTTTAACTAATTATGACAGGGGTCCGTTTTTCAGATTAGCACCCACAATTATAAACAATTACTGCTTCCGTCTGTTTGATTGAATTTTAGAAAATTACTGCTTTCTCTGAAACATGCAATTACCGTTATTTACCTTTCGTCTTACCGTTGTCTTTTCTTTTCTTTTTGTCTGTCATTTAAGCTGTTGATTTACTTTCTACTTGTTTGTTTATATTATTTTCGACTGAGTTGTCAGATATTTAGACTATTTTTTATGTTTAATATCTTAATCATAATATTTGAAGTTTTAGAATTAAAATTAAAAATTTTAGAAAAGTATAGTGTAATTATATATTTATATGTTATAGATTTTTTTAAAAAAATAAAAATCTTAAATTTAGATATCTATAGAATTTGTTTTCTGCTAATTTTTTCGTAAATCTTGTTTACGAAATTCACAAGAATTAAATTAAAATAAATTAATTCTTATAGATCATTTATTTTTACCGGTAAAATTAAATTCAATTTTTTTTTACTAATATTATTTATTTTTTAGTTTACGACAAAAATGAAGTTCAAACTCATAAGATTTGAAATGTCTAAAATTCAGTTAACTTGAAATTCTTCGTGTACTTTCGTTTGATCATAAGAATTTCTAATTCTGTTTAATTTTGAGAAATGTATAAATACCTTTACATTAATTTTATTTCTACTTAATTCAATTTTGTAAAAAGAAAATCTTTTCAATTCTACAATTATAATTATAAATTTCGATCCTTTTCAATAGGTCATGCCCTAAAAATATGAATAACAATTTTAAAATATGAATAATCAATTCATTCGTAAATTTTAATAATAAAATCCATAATTATCGTAAAATTTTACCCGTATGATAGCCGGACTGTACGTCAGTTATCGGGGCTATTTACCCTAACCCGACCCGATAATTATGCTTGACTTGTGCATCGTTCGTTCGGCCTCCCCTGTCCCCGTAACTGCTCAGATCACTCTCACCCAATTCGCCCTCGGAGATCTGTGCCCCGGCAGCCGCTGCTCTGCGCTCCGCCGACCAGACCTCCGCTGGTAACGTCACCTCTTCCGTTCTACATTTCACTCTCCATCCCTCGCATTCCTCCGTCTTCGTTCAGCTCAGATCTGATCCGAGGGAAGGGAAGTCGATCGATATCCTACCCCGTCTCTCTCAGATCCGAGCATTCTCCACACTTCTTCTTCTACTACCTCAAAAAATCCACGACCTTCCGCTGTGTTCTCTCCTGCCTCCTGCGTCTACTTCCTCTCAGATCTGCCGTTCCCCGCAGCCTAAGAACTTGTTTGCTTGTTTGTTTGGATAATTGGAATATGGATGGAAGAAACGAATGAAGCAGTAATCTGTTGCTGAATGAGTTATTCTTTGTTACTTTACCGTTCTGAATTGCATCCGACGTTGTTTCCTACTGTTTATTCGTGTAGAACATCACCGTACTTCGAAGCTATCGCCTGTCTAACAACCGAGAGTCGCTTGCTCGGTGGTATCTCAAGTATTAGCAATGGTACAGACACTTTTCTTATCAGCTAGTTTTTTTACGTAAATTCATGATCTCGTGCATGCGTAAGTTGTTGGTTGTTTAGGACCATGGAGACAAAAGTGTTTTGGACATGGTATTAATCTGTTGACTCATGTCTAAGCCATTTGGTTTTTGGTTGTATAATTTGGTTAGAGGAAACTCCAGGGTCAATAACAAGTTGTTGTTCTTGGAAAATCTAAATGCACTCCGACTTGGAAGATGTCAAGAAGAGGTCCAGCGGTCCAACACATGTTTTGTTGCATTAAATTGTTGGTAAAAATTGTTAAGGAGTTTGACACATACTTAACAATTGAAAAAGGGCAATGAAAGTACGCTACAGTTGGGAATATTGTTTAATTACGTTGTATTTTTTTACCTAGCCATGCATGAAAAGTTGGCTTATCCCATTTGCATTTCTGCATGAGAAATAAATTTTGATAAAGTTCATACATATGCCCTAGAAATAATCACATAAAAAGGTCGTGTATTCATATACTATTTTTATAGTACAAGATAACCTAGTCTTCAGTCATATTCACGTGCAAGTCTTATATAAATTTTTTTAACATTGCACATATTGATGATGCTCTCATTGATGTCAACAGGTTGTCCTGGCAGCTTCTATGATAAGCAAGTCTGGGAAACGTGAGTTGTTACCTTAGAGAATCTCTAAATCCACTTCCTCTGTTTCCCATTCTTTATTTGAAATCACAATTTGATTTGAAGTTGTCTTATTTTGAAATGTATTATTGCAATTTTCTAAGGATCGTGCTTGTTAGGGTTTTTTAGTATGAACCCAAGTTAAGGATGAATTTGAACCATCAGATTTTTTGCAATCTCATACACATTCAATTCAAAAGAGAGAGATTGGAAGGATGGCAGTAACACTTGCATCATTTGATCATGTTGATTTATCAATCATTCACATTATTAATGACACGACACTTATTATGCTGCAAACCCTTTTTACAGTGCATTTAAAATTTTAATGCCATGTTTTACTGAAAAGGGGACCAGTGTATCATGACAATTATTGTGGTATGAAGAATACCTATACATCAGAAGAAATCATGATAAAATGCAGCAGGGATGCTTGTAGCAGAGTTCTCCACCTTCATTTTTTCCATGCTTTCTTGTTTATTCATCATATAAATAATTTTTACTTTATCATTGCAGCACTTGTTTCCCGTCAGTTTGTGGAGATGAGCAGGATAAGAATAGAAGGGCTTCTTGCTGCTTTCCCAAAGTTAGTTGGAACTGGAAAGCAGCACACTTATGTTGAGACTGAGAATGTGCGCTATGTCTACCAGCCAATTGAAGCTTTGTACTTGCTGCTTGTAACTAACAAACAGAGCAACATTCTTGAAGATCTGGAGACTCTGAGGCTTCTTTCCAAACTTGTATGATTCTTTTCTTGGTTATTTATTAACTGTTCAGGATTGATTTAAATAGTTAGTTACATAGCTATTATTTTCCGTGGTCTATATTCCTAGGAATCTGTGCTACCCTTATCATGAATTTTTTAAGCTTTTGATCCATTGAAATACATGATGGTACAACCTTAGTAATTGTTTGACTCCTTATTTTTATATACAACAGCAACTTGTGTCGTAATTCCACCCACTATGTGGTGTTGGTCACATTAATCCTTTTCTTCCATATATTTCCATTAATAGTTAAATCTTTGGTTAAATTACATAAATTTAAATTATTTTTCGTAATTTCTAACCAAGTAATTTTAGTTCTTTCTCCACTTGTATTTATTCTATACTAATTAAACTTCTTCTCCTAACCTATACATCTTTAGGCCTCTTATCTTCAATTGATGCAATTCCTACTCTATTTGTAGTAAAATCATTTTTTAATGTATTTCTTATTGTACTACTAGTCATCCATCTAAGCATCCGCATTTTAGCAGCACTAATTTTTTACATATGGTCATGTTTTACAACTTAGTATTTTGAGTTATAAAATATAGCTTGGAAAATGGTAATTATATAAAATCTACCTTTTAATTTTAAGGATATCTTCTTATTAAATAACACTTCAAAAGCATTTCTCCTCTTCATTCTTCCTACTTCAATTCCATGAATAGCATCTTCTATAATTTCACTGTTGCTACTTATTATAGATTTAGCATTTAGGTATTTAAAAGTCATACTTTTACAAAGCTCATGGCCATATACATGTGTACCTTCACCATTATTTTTGTTTTCATGAAACCTACATTTCATATATTCAATTTTTGACCTACTCAATCTAAGTCTCTTAAACTCTGAAGTATCTCTATAATTCTAGTTTCAAACTAATTCCTACCTTACTTTCATTAACTAAAACCATGTCGTCAACAAGTAACATGCATTAGGATATTTCTCTTTGAATTTTCTTGATTATTTCATCTATAACCAAGACAAACAGATGTAGACATAAAGAAGACCATTGGTGTAAACCTATATTTATTGAAAGTTTTCTAGTTTCTTCTTTTGCAGTTTCAACGCTAGTAATTACATTTTTATACATGTATTTTATAATATCAATATATTCTATAGGTACTCTTTTTCTTTCCAAAACCCACTACAATAGGTTTCTAATCATAATTTTTTTTCTAAATCAATGAAAACCATATAGAAGTCCTTTTTATTAATTCTAAAATTTTCAATTAGTTGAAAATTGGTGTCTATTGATCTGGTTTTCACATCTGAATGATTATTGAATTTTTTGAAGTGGCTTTTATTATTTTTTATTACCTTTTTTACATATGAAAAGTGCTTATTGATAACTTGTTAATTGTTAACCTTGAATTGCACGATACAGCTCAAAAAAAATTTAAATTACACAATTATATTTTAGGTGCTAGAGTACTCACCATCCCTTGATGAAGATGGTATCTGCAAAGCAGCTTTTGAGCTGATATTTGCTTTTGATGAAGTTATTTCCCTTGGACACAAGGAAAGTGTGACAGTTGCACAAGTTAAACAATATTGTGAGATGGAGAGCCATGAGGAAAGATTACACAAGTTGGTAATGCAAAGCAAGATTAATGAAACAAAGGATGTTGTGAAGCGTAAAGCTAATGAAATAGACAAAAGCAAGGTATTTTAGATTTCTCCCTTGTAACGTGATTTTCTCGCTTTATAGTGTGGGTTTGACAGAACTACTCTATGTCAGGCCCATGGGCTCAAAGAGGACAAGTAGGGCCCTTTAAAAACCTAGGTGAGTTAAATTAAGGTGAACGAGCCTTTAGAGCCTAAGAATGAGTCGCCACCTAGTCTAAGGCATCGTTTATTTCCCCCTACTCTCAACTCTTAGAAGTACTCTCATTTTCATGATAACATTTACATTCCTAAATCCACTCTTTTCATTATTAAAATTACATTTCCTCTCATTCCATCTCAAAATTGTTCACCTGAAAATCACTTTTCCCCACTCCCGAAGTAAGGGAGTAGAGTTGGTAAACAATGCTTAAATAAAGGCTAAATTAGGAAAACTTATATGATGCATGTTTGCATACAAGTGACATCATGTTTCAGGGTTAAGGGCTTTTAGGGTTTAATCAAAGAGTCCGAAGTAAGTTTTTCGGGTATGCATGGCGAAGGTGTTAGGCACCTCACATACCCAACTTTGTTGGCCTCTCAGATGATCTAATAAGTACTAATCTATATGATGCATTGGTGCATTTTAAGTGTAAAATGTGAGAAATGGGATTTTAGGCCCATTGAGGGTCTAGAGAGATATTGAGTCTTTGGACCCAAGAAGAAGTGGGTTAAAGTAGCCTATGAAAAAGTTGTGAACATTTTCACACCCATGCAATGGGTTGGAAATGGGCCTAATGTACCTAGTCTACATGTGACTATAAACTAAAATCTGAAGAAAAACTTAAATAAAATGCACATGATGCATGTCATGTGAATGCATAGGTTTAGCGGAATTTAAAGCATCAAACTTTCATGTAGCATAAGGTATGATGCAAAATGATGCATGAGTTGATTAAATTTCATATTTGTTGACCTCCGTTCGTCGATCCAAGGGGGGAGATAGGGTTTTCCGAGTGTGGGAAGGCATCCTCGCATCCCTCTTGCAAAAAGGGAGGTGGAACTAAGGGTCTAGTCTAATGGGCGGTGAAGCCAGTCACTATAGCTCTAGAAGATGGTTCCAAACGGGTGAAATGAGGGGCATCACTGGCTTCGTCTCGGCATGTACAGTCTCGTTTGTGCACTTTCGACTAGTTTTGTGCATTGAAAGGGGAGGAAACTGAGAGTTCGATGTTGTCAAGCAACAAAATCAGCCATCGGAGTTCAAAAGGATGTTGTCCCAGGCAACCATTAGCACGTCGTGGATGGGTGATGGCAAGGCACTAACACTCCTTTAGGTTCGCATGAGAAGATGAGAGGTGAGCAACATTTAAAGGTTGTCAGGCGATGCGTGCCACTGACTCGACTCGGGGAGATGAAGTGTTGGGTGGCGAGTTTGCCAATCAGATGATTTAAAGGGGCGTGACAAGGTGTCTGGATGTTCATATGTGAGTAGCCATGGCCTAGAATTTTAGTAAAGGAGGTGCTTACGCCATTCAAGCAATTGGGGAAGGGAAGGCGTCCTTCCCATCCCGTCAGTAGGAGGAGAGGGCGAGGGAATGTGCAACGATGCACCTTTTGGATGACTTTTCATTCAACTATCTCAGTCAGGTGGCGATAGAGAGGAAGGGCTGTTGAGTGCCTAAAGCTTGTGTGTAGATATGCATGAAATTGAAAGGGTAGTGAACAAAAGGGGTTGGCCGTTACCTAGTACAACGATTGAGGCGAGCTTTGTCGGCGTGCATGCGTGAAGATCAACTGGGTTCGAACATAGTGGAGTCAACAAACACGACGGTGGCCATGATGGAGACAGTGGTAGATGCGATGGCCCTCCCTTCCCGAGATCTCAAACCCTTTTTTCCCCGATTTTGAACTCAAAAATCTCCCTCCTGAAAGCTTGTCTTGTGCCCCCTTTTCCTTTGATTTTTCCTCTTGGAACGAAAAATCGAAGCTCTCCTTATGCTTTTCCAGTCTTTAAAGGTTGAAAATGGGGGCAATGAGTAGTCAACAGTGAGAGGAGAAGAGGGGTTGTCCATTGACAACCTCCTACCAAAGTCGATCGAACCTCCCCTACACACCCGATGGAGGAGGGGGAAGCTCACGACGAATGACCAATCACTTGCAGCTTTTGCAATCGAGGGCAAGGCTAGAAGGGTAGCAGCAAATGCGACGATGTAGGTAGTGCAAGATTGCCGTGCATGGCACACGTCGATCAGACAGGCAAGTTGGGTGCACAAGATTCGATAAGTGGGTGTGTCGAGCCAGCTCAATCGAGCAAGTTGGGTGCACAAACCAATTGGACCTATGTGCAATTTAATGAGCTTGGACACAATTGGGCGTGACCCGAGTTTAGATTTGGGACCAATTAGGCTAGTCAATTGGGTGCAGATAGCCAATTGTGTTCAATTTGACTTGTCAATTGAATTTAATTGGTGATTCCAAAAATTTAAATTAAGTGATTTAATTTAAATGACCCTATAATTAATCATGTGATTAAATATTTGATTCAAATAATTAACTGATAAGGTGATTTTAGGGGTATTGCCCCCACGGCTGGTTGAGATAACGTGACAGCCAGTATTCAGGCATTGAAATAGTGGTTTTCCACGTGTCCTTAACAATTGGGGTGAACTTGTTGAGCCCATTTGAATCATTAATGGGCTTTTGGGCCCAAACCAGGCAAATAAAGAAGCAAATGGGCCTTTGTGAGTCCAAAGAAGAGTGTGTCTCTTTTAAGAGAGGAAATGGACCTCAGTCCAATTAATGGGCCTTGCTATGATGGTGGGTCTTAAGGGCCCAAGTTGATGGGATGTGATGACAATTGGGTCTTAACAGCCCAATAGGCCGTTACAGGGCTTTGAATGTGGACCCGATGGGTCCAAAAATTGGTCTCATTTTTACATAAATAATATTGGAGGTGTTT
This sequence comes from Amphibolis antarctica, assembly GCA_024699675.1. NCBI lineage: Eukaryota > Viridiplantae > Streptophyta > Magnoliopsida > Alismatales > Cymodoceaceae > Amphibolis > Amphibolis antarctica. The sequence continues at coordinate 10,290 of JAMKPZ010003179.1, forward strand.
GTTGATCTAGTTTTCACATCTGAATGATTATTGAATTTTTTGAAGTGGCTTTTATTGTTTTTAATTACCTTTTTTACATATGAAAAGTGCTTATTGATAACTTGTTAATTGTTAATCTTGAATTGCACGATACAACTCAAAAAAAATTTTAATTACAAAATTATATTTTAGGTGCCAGAGTACTCACCATCCCTTGATGAAGAAGGTATCTGCAAAGCAGCTTTTGAGCTGATATTTGCTTTTGATGAAGTTATTTCCCTTGGACACAAGGAAAGTGTGACAGTTGCACAAGTTAAACAATATTGTGAGATGGAGAGCCATGAGGAAAGATTACACAAGTTGGTAATGCAAAGTAAGATTAATGAAACAAAGGATGTCATGAAGCGTAAAGCTAGTGAAATAGACAAAAGCAAGGTATTTTAGATTTCTCCCTATTAATTATCATCTTATTCAATGTACATATACATGTATGCATTTACAAAACTGTTGCATATTTTGTTGCTGTGGTGCTTTCTGGATTTAGATTTATGGGAGAAGTCCTGTAGATTGAAGGTATCTATACTTTTGTAGATTGAGAGATAATGAGTGCTAAATGAACTAAAAAATATTGAACATAGGAATTTGATAAGCTAAAGAATAAAACTTGTGTTAGAAATGAGTCAGATGCAACTTTCTACATTATCTATTTTTTTAATTGCAAAAAGAAAATCACATAGGGATGGCAAGGATTTTTTTAATTTTTTAATTTTGAGTTGTTGAAATTCCATATTTGTTGCAGATAGAAAAGAACAAAGGTGGTAAAGGTGGTTTGATGGCACTCTCTGGCCCATCCAGGCTTGAGAGTAGCTTTAGTGATATGACCATATCAAGCAGTGGAACTGGTTTTGGTAGTGGATCTGCATTTGGCTTGGGTTCTGAGATTGAATCCTTCTCTAGCAAGTCAAAAGGTACTTACTCTAAATTGCTTGAGATTATCCTTTCACCATAGTGTTTTTTTCTGGAATACTTGTAAGAATGTTTCGGTAATAAAGTCACATACTAGTGCAGCATTGTTTGTATTCAAAATCACATATTGTCTACAAAACAAACAAGTGGTGAACGTGGTATCAAAAGATTTACATAATATTTTTCATGATAGTTTTACGTACTAGGTTGGTAGGTCATGTATACGTCATCTTTCTATGAGCTTTATGGAAGCATGTTTGTGCATAGAGAATGGAAAAGGTTTTGCAGCATATCATCCTCAGTATAGATCTCATTGCAGAAGTTACCTTGTACTAAAAAGGTTGCCAATTGGTTAAGGCTGCTGAACTTCGGCCATAAAATATACCAAAAGATATACAATTTTGACCTGTGATTCCACGCTTCAGTCTGTCACTTGTATTGTCAGGTCGGCCCCCTTCATCTGCCACTGCTCCTCCAAAAGGTCTTGGTATGAAACTTGGGAAATCACAAAGGACAAGCCAATTCTTGGAATCGCTTAAAGCTGAAGGTGAAGTTATTCTCGAGGATGTTCAGTCAACTGCTAGTCATAATACAAAGGCTCCTGTTCTGCCAGTGGATCCTATCACATTGACTATCGAAGAGAAGCTTAATGTGACAGTAAAGAGAGATGGTGGATTGAGCAACTTCGATGTTCAAGGAACTCTTTCACTCCAAATTCTTAACCAGGATGATGGATTTATCCAATTTCAGGTTTCCTTCTCTCCCTTAGCATCCAATGTTACATGTCAATGTTCATCCTTTTCTCTTGTGGATGGCTTTAAACAAAGATCGTCCCGTTTGAAACTACCCTTTTCAATTGGTTCTTATCGTCCAAGTATAGAAGCAAGTTTGCACTGGATGATTACCTTTTTCCCTTGGATCACATTCTGAAGTTGTACTTAATTAGTAATGCCCTTTTGTTCCTCAAGGTCTGTCATGGCTCACAAATCTGGCATCAACTACGCACTTCATGGTATCATCCTGATATTCTGACTTAACACATCATGTGGTTGAAGATAGCACAAACCACATATTGATCTTAAGTCTCTTGATTTTATCAACAAGTTATATTGTTTTGAATTTTGAAGAACACGAGATTGTGCTGTTCTTTCAAATTATCCGGTTTCTTTGTTCTAATTATTCTGAGTCAAGTTTCTTCTTGCATTATATGATCTTAGGTTGAGAACCGAGAAATTCCTGGACTTAGCTTCAGAACCCACCCCAATATCAACAAGGAGTTATTCAACAATGAACATGTAATTGGCTTGAAGGACCCTAACAGACCTTTTCCAACCGGTCAGAATGATGTTGGCTTAATGAAATGGAGGATTCAGGGGATGGATGAGGATTCGTTGCCATTGACTGGTGTGTTTCCATGGTCAAAATGAGTATCTCTGGATTTAAAGCTGTATGATTTTTATTACTTGTATAGTTATGTGAGCAGGTAACTTGAGTTGATTGTTGCAGTTAATTGCTGGCCATCTGTTTCTGGAAATGAAACTTACGTTAATATTGAGTATGAAGCATCGGACGTGTTTGATCTACGGAATGTTGTGATGTCAGTTCCTCTTCCCGCCCTTCGGGAATCCCCTAGTGTAAGGCAATGTGATGGAGAATGGAGGTGAGTAATATAATACATTTTGCAACTTTTGTCACATTCTATAGTCTAGGTGAACCGTCTCTTAAACAAAAGTATTTGTGTTACTTTCAAAGCGACAATATTTTTCATCAACATTGTTTGGTGTCTTTGGGTGGCATGCCAATTGTGCTGGTTGGCAAACAAAATTATTCACGCTTGTGTTTCTGAACAATAAGTCGTCATATGTTCTACTTTCTATAATCATTATGCTAACAAGACATTGGTTCCCCATGCAGATATGACCCACGACGTTCCACTCTGGAGTGGTCCATCCTTCTCATCGATCAATCCAACCGCAGGTAAACATTTTGGAAATCTTTGCACCGTGCATGGTTCCGTCGTGCTCTTGATGAACACCAAGTACGTTTGTATCTACAGCGGATCAATGGAGTTTGTCGTCCCTGCCACCGATACATCAATTTTCTTCCCAATCAACGTTGGATTTGCTGCGGCGGACACATACAGTGATGTGAAGGTATTGATTGCTTTTAAACACCAAAATTTGGTCAGAGGATGGATGTTGGGTGTAGAAATGGGTGCGATGTAATCGAGGGACTCTTGTCTTTCAGGTTTCTAGTCTAACGCACCTCAAAGGTGGAGGTGCTCCGAAGTACGGGCAACGGATTCAGCTGATAACGGAGAATTACCAAGTGATCTGATTTCCGAGGATGGGGAGGGGATGCATTCTTACAGAGTCATCATTTTCATGTGCTCTGTGATAATTCGCTCATATAAACAACCCGTTCACTAGACTTACCGATTGTCGTGTATGGACATCGAACCCCTATTTCGATATTCAACTCGGTCTTCTTGACCAATTATTTCTCACTTTGTCACCACAGTGGGGAGGGAGTTCAAGGGTGAAGATTATGAATGACACGTGAATAACATTATATTGGAGTGTCGCTTACGTATTATTTTCTTCCTATTTCCGTTGAAGTTGATTTTGGGATTGATTTCAAAGTCTATTTACCATTTTCCTAGTTCTGTTCAGCCAAAATACCATGTCGATTAAGCTCCAATGGCTTTTAAAAAAAAAAGTTGCAATGGCTAATGATGTGCGGAGAGATGCATGAAATGATCACTTCGGAAACAAGAGCTGTTCTCGTCAGAGCATGAGGCAAATTCACTTGAAGTGATCGATCTTATGAAAACAAATCGAACGTCCTAAAGTTGACCCTGGGCTAGGCTTATCATCGACGATGCAATTAAAACTTGATGATGAGACCTCCAGAATCACTCGCTTAACCAAAGCATCGTAATGTGACCTTCAAATTATCATTCGCTTTAAAAAATAGGGAGACAACAGCTGACTAGAGACATAATAAAGGAACCTTCGTTGACATACAGAAGAAGAGCATGTGCATGTATTTACTTGTTCGATTTTATTTGATTTTCTTCGGACGCTACTTATTTTTTATTTTATGAACAAAAGAGATATTAAAATAATGTGTTTAACATAACTTTAATCGACTTTTAAAATTATTTTTAATATTATTATTATTATACAAATTTTAATATATAAATTTTTATCATCTTAATTATTATACAATTTTAACTTTATTCACAAAACTAACTTTAACTTCAATTTCATCTCACTTCTGAAACTGATTAAAGTTGATCTTAAACAAGATCTTAGGCTTCTTTTAGTTTCAATTTTTTCTAACTTTTAAAATAATTTAAATATTATTATTATTATATAAATTTTAACGTGTAAACTTTTATTACCTAAATTACTATGTAATTATTATAAAATTTTAATTTAATTTATAAAACTTTTGAAGTTGAAAATAAGTTATCATTAAATACTTATTTATTCATCCAGTTTTAACTTTAATAATCATGTTAAAGTTAAAAATAATTTTTTAAATAATATTAAAATTAAATAATAAATTATAAAATAAAAATTTATATAATAATGATAACATAAATTTATATTAAATTAAAATTAAGAAAACAAACGATATCAAAACGTACCTACAGTCTCACTCTTAGCCGATTGAATAAATTACAATAATTAAAAAAATAAAAACACTCAAAATTTTCATCACCATATATATATTACCAGAAATGTCGGGAATGTCAAATCGAAATTCTCCCCGATTTGCTCTGGCCTCTGCTCATCCCATCTTCCTTCTTCCCCTCACCTTCCCTCTGCCACTTCCCATCTGCTCTTCGAATTCCTACACCGAATCACCCGTAAGCAGGTCGATCCTCATCTCCCTCATCCGACTCCTCTCTCTCGCTCTCTTTCTGTTTTCCTTTTTGGATCTGATGATGACGACGGCGATGACGCAGATCGGGTATGGCGCAGAAGGGGGACGGGGAGTACGACTACCTTTTCAAGATCGTCCTCATCGGAGACTCCGGCGTCGGCAAGTCCAACATACTCTCCAGGTTCACCAGGAACGTCTTCTGCCTCGAATCGAAGTCCACCATCGGGGTCGAGTTTGCCACCAGAACCGTCCAGGTCTACATCCTTCGTTCTTCTCCTTTTTTTTTCTTCTGTTTCTCGTCGATTTTCGTCCGTCGTTCCCCCTGGAATCTCTTTTCCTGTTCTGAATTGTACGAATATTCTCCCGTTTGTCTCTAGGGATTGCTTGATTGGATCGTGGATATTGTCGCTTTCTGTGATTTTTTTTTTCTAATAATAAAATCGTCCGGAGCGACGGCGGATGGCATATCATTCCGTAGTCTTCGATTTTTTTTTCTTCTTGTGGAGGCTTCGTCTCTTTGTGTCTGATTATAACGGACTAGTTCTTCCAGTACCGTGGGATTGACTTTTACGTGATTAAACTGCTGTCATCGCAAAAGGTCAGGCACAATTGTATCAGTCGGACATGATTGTTGTGACTGTTGTATGTTCTTTATTCTGTTATTTGTACTATTCCAACTGTGTAGAGGTTAATCTCGTGCTAAATTGAAATTTCTTGTTGGTGTTGGTAAAAGTTGTAGTTGACCTCACCTTCTTTGGTTCGCTTTTGACTGGCGGAAAAGTTGATAAGTTCGAGCGAGGATCCTGATCTTGCTCCCTATATTTTCTCACCCTGTTGCCATCGTGCTTGCTCGAGCCTGGGTGGGTGGGTGAGGGGGTCGTTCTTTTGTATATCAATAGTTTATTGTTTTTTCTCGTATTTAATCATATGATTGGTACTGAACGTGACTACAATTGTAAATGTCATTATTCCCCTCCTTTGAAAATTTGTATTTCCTATATGTATTTGGCAATCTTCGTGCTTAGTTAAGCTGCATGCATCATTCATCATGATCTTGTACTAAAGGCAAATCCTTAATATATATCATTTTTATATGCAAAACTCTACAGTTTCTTGGTCCTATTTAAGTGTTTCATTGTTTACGTGTAAGTTGGCTGGTTAACTTATTTAATCTTCATGTCAGGTTACCTTGTATAAATAATTATGTAACTCAGTGTTGGTAGGAGTCTTGCGCAATGGCCTTTTTCTTTATAATGATTGTTCATCAACATTTGTTTTTGATTTCATAGTGTCCTTTCTATGGAGTTTTTGCTCACTGGTAGATTGTTCTAGCTGTAATTTCATTGACTATTGTTTAGATTATATCATGGTATGAACTTCATTATACATAAAAATTTGCTTGGATTGGTTACTTGTATATCGCTGCAAAATAATACTAGGTACCATGCTGTGAGCAATTCTCTAATGCTACTAGATTCAATGAACTGTGCAAGATCATGGCATAAATTTGTAACCCCTTTTTTAATGTGGAATCCTTTCAAACACTGCAGTGCTCATTCAACATGGGTTTAAAAGTTTAATGTGATTATAATTCGGCCATAATTTCCCAAGGGATTCTGTATAGAAGGGTTCACTCATTTAGTACTACTGCATTTCTTGCTAAGGTTGGAAATCATATAATAATTGTTGTATTTTCATTGTTTGACTTTTTATTGCATTTTATAAGATTTGTATTGATATCGTTTCTTAAAAATGTTTCCTGCTATCACATGTATACAATAACAATAACCTCTGTCATAATCCTACTATGTAATCCCTACTTCTTTTTGTTTTTTTTTTTTTTACATTAATCAGTTCTTCTTTCCTAACTAATGCATTTTTTAACCTCTTAAGGATGTGAACGAACCACTTAAACTGATTTTCTTTTATCTTCAATTAATGTAATGCCTACTCTATTCTTGGTAAAATCGTTTTATAGCTTATCTATTATGGTATTATCATTCATCCATTTACACATTTGCATTTCTGTAGCATTAACCGTTTGCTTATGATTATGTTTTACAGCTCAACATTATAACTTAAAATGTAGCTGACAGACAAATGGTAGTTTTATAGAATTTTCCTTTTAATGCATATAATTTATATGCTTTGTATTGTTATTCAAATTTTTACATGTAAGGGTTTCTTATAATGAGTAAAGTATGTTGATTTTTATATTTATGCATGACAATATCCTGTACTAATATAACAACCACAAGACTTGTGCCTCGGCCTTACTCTCCTGTAATGTATGACCATGTTGTATTACATGATATAGATTTCAGTGAACCTGCGAAGCTTGTGCGGAAGATACGACTAGCAATTTCTTCGACAGTGTTGGATTATTACAATTTTTTTTTATCTTAAGCGCAAGTTTGCTGCAGATATAATTCTAAATCAATTTTTTTTTTTTGATTTGCACAACATTAAAGAACATTTCCATTCCGTTCGCTATATTTTATACTGGCGTGTTTTGTTTAATGCAGAATTCGATTATAAACCATAACTACAGTTGCTAATGGTAGAACTGGACTTTCAAAAACAGGTAGATGGAAAGACGATCAAGGCGCAAATATGGGATACTGCTGGCCAAGAGAGGTACCGAGCCATCACCAGTGCGTATTACCGGGGCGCAGTGGGTGCGCTCCTGGTTTACGACATCACAAAAAGGCAAACATTTGACAACGTTCAGAGGTGGCTACGTGAACTCAGGGATCATGCGGATTCCAACATTGTGATCATGATGGCCGGCAACAAATCAGATCTGAAGCATTTGAGATCCGTGTCGGAGGGCGATGCGCATGATTTGGCAGAGAACGAAGGCCTTTCTTTCCTAGAGACGTCGGCGTTAGATGCAACCAACGTCGAGAATGCGTTCCAAACCACCCTCACCGAGATCTATCACATCGTGAGCAGGAAAGCACTTGCCGCCCAGGAGGCAAGAGCGACGGCACCGAGCCAAGGGACAACCATCAACATCTCAGACCCTTCCAGGGGGCTCGGGAGGAGGTCGTGTTGTTCCTAATAGTGGCACCCGGAACATGCATGCAAAAGAAAAGATGCATGCCGCCATTGGCATCGCTAGCTAGCAGTAGATCCCGATCCTTGAAAATTCTACCGACATTCGTTTCGGGAGATGCATTGGTGGTTATGAATCGATCCATGGGCCATTAGGAAAAAGTATGGAAGCCGCAATGGGAATCGTTCCGACGGACCGGTAGTGGTACCCAACTTTTGGGATCGGTTGTCGGTAAAAAATTTTCTAAAATCATTCTGACGTCAACATGTGGATTCTATTGATTGATGTTGGAAGGGGGAGATGAAACAAATCCATTGACCTGTATGCATATCTCATTCCGAGCTTCGACCGTATCATATTCCGAGTGGTGTGTATCTCTTGTAAATACATGTATTTGGTAATTTTTACTTTAATTACGTAAAAATCGATCTTTGATATGAAGTTGTTGAGATTCTATTCCACCGTCTCCTCCCGCGTCTCTCCTCCCTCCGCCAACTCCAGCCACATGATCCAGACCCTCTGCAAGCAAGGCCACCTCAAGCAAGCCCTCCACGCCCTTGCCCTCGAGCCCAACCCCACCTCCCGCACGTACGAGTCCCTCATCCTTGCCTGCGCCGCCGCCCACCCCACCACTCCCCGCGCCCCCTCCTACGGCCGTATCGTCCACCGTCACCTCGTCGACTACGGCTTCCACTGGGACCCCTTCCTCTCCACCCGGCTGGTCGAGATGTACTCCTCGTTCGGAGCCCTCCACGACGCCCGGAGGGTGTTCGGCTCAGCGCACCAGAGAACCGTGCACCTGTGGAACGCGTTCCTGCGGGCCCTCGTGCTGGCGGGAGAGGGCGACGAGGCGATGGAGGTGTACGACCAGATGGGCCGGGCGGATGGCATCGACCCCAATAGCTTCACCTACTCGTACGCTTTGAAGGCCTGCGTCGCCTCCCGCCCCTACGCCGCGATCGAGAGGGTGCGGAGGATCCACGCACACGCCGTGCGGAGTGGGTACGATTCGATGGTGCACGTCGCCACTACGCTCGTCGATGCCTACGCGAAGCTCGGCTGGGTCTTCCATGCGCGGAAGCTGTTCGACCGCATGCTCACTAGGAACGTGGTTTCCTGGAGCGCCATGATCGCGTGCTACGCCAAGAATGAGATGCCGTTCCAGGCGTTGGAGCTGTTCCGACGGATGATTACGGGGTTGGGCACCGACGGTGGGTCCGCGCCCAACTCTGTGACGATGGTCAGCGTTCTCCACGCTTGCGCTGGTTTGTCTGCAATGCGGGTGGGGATGGTGGTTCACGCGTACGTGCTGAGGAGGGGACTGGATTCCATCTTGTCGGTGGTGAACGCACTCGTGGCGATGTACGTGAAATGCGGGAGCTTGGCGATGGGCCGCCGTGTGTTCCAAGGAATGGGTAGGCGGAGAGACGTCGTGTCGTGGAACTCCATGGTGTCAGGCCTAGGAATGCACGGCCATGGAAAGGAAGCGCTCGAGCTCTTCCAACAGATGATCGCAACCGGGATTTCGCCCAATCTGATATCCTTCGTCGGTTTACTTGGGGCCTGCAGTCACGCAGGGCTTGTGGAAGAGGGGAAGCAGATATTCGAGTCCATGAGCGAACATCACGGCGTCATTCCCAGCGTGGAGCATTACGCGTGCATGGTGGATCTCCTCGGCCGTGCTGGACGATTGGACGAGGCGGCCAAGGTGATCCAAGGCATGCGGATGGAGCCGGGGCCGACCACTTGGGGCGCCCTGCTTGGAGCCTGCAGGACACACGGGAACGTGGAGCTGGCGGAGAGAGCGTGCACGCGTCTGTTCGAGCTGGAGCCAAGGAACGCCGGCAACTACGTGCTGTTAGCGGACATCTACGCGGCGGCGGGGATGACGGACAAGGTGAGCCAAGTGAAGGCGCTGATCGAAGCGCACGGGCTGGAGAAAATGCCCGGTCGGAGTTGGATCGAGGTGAGGCGACGACTCTGCTCGTTCGTTTCGGTGGACGACAGCAACCCACAAATCGAGGAGGTGCACGCGTTGGTGGCTCGGCTGGTGAAGGAGATGAAGGCAGCCACGGGGTACGTGCCACAGACCAAGGTTGTGCTGTACGACGTGGAAGAAGGGGAGAAGGAGCGGATGCTGCTGGGCCACAGCGAGAAACTGGCGGTGGCCTACGGCCTCATGAACACCGCCGCCGGAGAAGTCATCCGGATCTCGAAGAACCTGAGGCTCTGCGAGGACTGCCACTCCGTCACCAAGTTCATCTCCAAGCTCGCCGGCAGGGAGATCGTCGTCCGGGACGTGAACCGGCTCCACCACTTCCGGGATGGTGTCTGCTCCTGTGGCGAGTACTGGTGATCTAAATGCTTAATGACAACGATAATACTGATTTAACACGTTTAACTTAATTTAAAATTACTGAATTAACACATTAAACGACGTGTTTATTGACACGTTTAAGATTCTGCGTGTCCCTATAAATGCCACTCCCTCCCCCCCCGCTCCCCCTCATTCCCTCGCGACAACAAGAGAGGGAGCGGTGCACGAAGCACGAGATCGGCTCCGATCTGCGTTCCTCCGCACCCAATGGCGTCCCCGCTCGAGTCCGGATGGCAGGTATCACCAAATCCCTTCCTCCCTCCCTCCCGCGGGACTAATCCTGCGTTGGATTTGCACTCCGGATCGTCGGATTCCGTGGTACCGCCGGCGATCTTCTGGTTGAGGCCGGGTGCATGTCGTTTCACCTTTGTTCGTGTGATCTCGTAGCGGCTGCGAGGTGAGAGGGAGAGAGACGCGCGATGCGCGACGATCCTCATCGAAGCTGTGAGCATGACGCAGATTGTGGGGGTTCGTCTGCAGAGGCTGTGTTTGTTTTCTTCTTTTCTTTTTTTCTAAAAAAAAACTACGGAGGAGGACGTTGGAGGGTACCGGAAATTTGCAATTTATTCGCGGATTCCGTTTGCATTTGTGCTCTGGTGCTCGCCCTCTTAGCCCCCATTCCCCCTCCACAACCTTCCCCCAACACACACACACACGCTCTCTCTCTCTCTCGCGCCTTTTTATTGTTCGCTGGTACGCGTGTAATGCTACATCGTTGTCTTCAAGGCTTTCAATTCCTCCCTCCTATTTTGAATTCTTAGCTCGTCCGTTCCAATTATATTATTCCTGATTATGAGCTTGTATTCTACGGGAACCCAATCTAGCATGTTTCAGCACACAGATCTGCACCTTTGAGATCGGCTTTGTTTTAAAAAGAAAGCGATGGAAACTAATAATAAAATAACAGCCGATGGAAAATGAAGAAAAATTTTAACTCTCTAGTTTTACCTATACTATTTTATTGAAATTTTAAACTGACGTTCCACATTGCAACATAAGGAGCACGATATTTGAAGACCCTCTCTGTGTATAACTTATGGCCCTTGTACGTTTCTTTGATTTTGAATTAAGGATATATCTATTTTCTAGTCTTTAATCCATTTTTAAATATAACTAGATGTTTCTCTCTCACCTCTTAAATTATGTTTTTGCTATTAAATGGTCACTTGCTGAAGTAAAATCTAAAATTGGCTTTCCTTGTTTATTTCGATTACTATGTATGTATCTGTCAGGGTGCACATCATGTTCTCTATTTTGTTTTCGAATATGTCCACTTAGTTCTCCACTTTGTTAAGCATAATTTTATTAGGAATGGAGTAAGAGTTACACTAATCAAAGATAGCAAAAAGTCAACTTAAGTGATTTGATCGTATCCCTAGGAAGCCAGAATAAATTAAAAGTAGAGGAAAACTTAAAATTACTTGGTTAGTAATTGTGACATAAGATTTAAATTTATATATTTAATAATAAATAAAAATATTTGGAGGAAAGGTATTCATTGAGCTGGCTCCACAATGAGATTATTTTACACTGTTGTTGTTGTGGGTATATATTTGGACAATAAGATTTTACTGACTATTTGTGAAATGATCTTTCCAAATGTGATATTTGTATTTTTAGTATTGGTTGTTGGAACGTGGAATTTCACCACATTGGGCTAATAAGATAAGTAGTATTTGTATCAAGAGGGACCATGCCACTACGTCCCAATTGATTTTGATTTGGATGTCAACACCTTAACATGGCATTAGAACTTAAAAGATGTAAATGATCCCATATCAGCACATCCACCCACTCCAAAAGATAAGTACTTGTAGGTTAAAAAAAAAGTCATGAGTGAAAGAAAATGTTGGAACAGACAAATAGTTCAAAATCATAGAAATTAGATATAGAGCCTACACTAAACAAACTTGATCTAACATGTCAACGTTTGATCATTTTTATTACCTTTCTGAGCTTCTATTTTATATTTCTTTCAATATGAAGAACTATTCTTGCACATCACATTGATGTCTTAGTGGCTCTGTTTTTGATGCAGTATCTCATCACTCATTTCAGTGAGTTTCAGCTGGCTTCAATAGGCTCTTTCTTGCTTCATGAAAGTGTATTTTTCTTGTCAGGGTTACCGTTTTTATTCCTTGAAAGGGCTGGGCTTTTCAGCAAGTACAAAATTCAGGTTTGTGCTATAAGCATGCTATTATACAGGAGGAGAAGAATAAAAATGTGTGCTTTTGCTTTAGATTATTTTGAACTTGTATGGTAAAGGGGATGCTTCTTGTATATCAGAAAATCCTAGACTAAAGTTCTTGTGCTTTAAGCTGGTGCTGAGGTGGTCATTTTTATTTCATGATGATATGCTTAAAAGAGATTCAATGCAGATTGGTGAACACACAACACTGTTTTCTTATTAACCTCTAATACTTAGCATTCCCATGCATGAACACTATTGAAGATACTTTTTTTAAGATTTTCTGTGATAAAGTAGCATGTTGTAATGACACACTTGCCTTGACAGCTTGGAATAGACATTGCATGTATAACTACACTGCCGTATAGGAATGCACTGGTAACATCTTCTGTCTGCTAGTATATTCTGAATATTTTATTTAGTGAACCATGGACGTCGGAATGATCAATGTGCCTATTGGTTTTTTCCATATCTTATAGAATATGGTATTAAGGGTCAATATTGCTCATTGTGACAACTGACACGTTTTAAATTTGTCTTGTGTCCTTGATTTTTGGTTGAAAAATATTATTCTTTCAACATTGTTATTTGTTTTTAGTAATTACTATAGCAGAAAAGCCATTTCGTAACAGTTCGTTTGTATTGATATGCAGAATAAAATTAATGCACCAGAAGCACGTCAGAAGTGTATTGCACGCCTGTTGGTGTATCATTTTTGTGTGAACTTACCTGTTATGCTTCTTTCTTACCCTGTCTTCAGATACATGGGACTGACAACTAGTCTGCCTTTGCCTTCTTGGTATTCTAAGGCTTTTTTTCCAGTTTACTTGATGGTGAACTGTTTTTTGATCTTTACAAGTTTCAAATTTCTGAATCTTATTCTTTACCTTATCATCAATCCATCAAGTGATTCAAGGTGGTTGGTTTTGCAGGAATGTTGTTGTTTCGCAAATATGTTTCTACTTTATATTGGAGGATTTTGTGTTTTACTGGGGGCACAGAGCATTGCACACAAAATGGCTGTACAAGCACATCCACAGTGTTCATCATGAGTGAGTGTACATTCGTGGTAATGTAGCAACTTGTTTTCTTGTATGCATCTGCTTTTTAATCTGCTTGAATATTGAATTCTACACAGATATGCTACACCATTCGGCTTGACATCTGAGTATGCCCACCCTGCTGAGATATTATTTCTTGGTTTTGCCACAATTCTTGGTCCAGCTTTGACTGGCCCACATCTGTTTACTCTGTGGTTATGGATGGTTGTAAGGGTGATGGAGACGGTTGAGGCTCATTGTGGATATGACTTTCCATGGAGCCCTTCAAAATTTATCCCTTTATATGGAGGGTGAGCCTTTTTTCCGAAAAAACTTAAGAAAAAAAATGTAGGGAGAAGCGGGAAGCAAGAGAATAAGAGTCCACATTTTGCATGTCTTATTATTAGTAATTTCTTAACTTATTTACTGTTCATTTCTTAAAATATTTTCTTAATTTATTGTTGTGGTTTGCTAAAATGCCCTCGTTGCACTGTCATGCAGTTCTGATTTCCATGACTACCATCACCGAGTGCTTTACACCAAATCTGGCAATTATTCTTCAACTTTTACATACATGGACTGGTATGTTTACACCTCATCTGTATTTAACTTTAAACCCCTCTTGAACACATGTTTTTGTTGCTTAAATTTTGTTGGCATGGTATAAGGAATCCATGTTTCTGTAAAAGTGTTTCTAGATTAGTCGTCTTTGCTGTAAACCTTTCACACTCTATATGATATATGCTGGCATTGACACTTACGCTCAAAAGCAAAAAACCGAAGTGTGGTCAAGATGAGAAAATACCCTTTTCGTGTTTTCCGGGAGTTACTCAAGTGAGAAAATATAATTTATAATTTACTCCAGTTTGTTAGACACTCACGAGAAGAAAAGAACTGATTTATCCTTTAATTAGATTTATATTTTAACAAAAATTTTCGATCAGCTCTATAAATTTTAAGCATTTGAATATTATAATTTCATTTTCTGGTAATTTAGAATATAATATTCACAACCTTAGTGGTTTTTCATCTTGTTTTGGAGGGAAGCCAACATCTCAATTTATGTTGTGTTTTAAATACCCAAAAAAAAGAGAAATTCATGGGTCTTGGATGGGTTTTGGATATAATATTATAATACTGTAATTCCTGTGTTTTGAATATAATATTATAATTTTGAGGTCGTCATGGTGTCTTGGATGGGTTCTGGAGAAGTGGTGATCCTAATGTGTAGGTGAGAACTGGAAGAAGATTACCACTGGGATAACATGCGAAAGAGGGTTTCCTGGGGAAAAATAAAAAATGAAAAAGGGAAAGGAAGTCGGGAAGTGGGTGGCAAAGAAGAGGCTAATAAAATAGTCTCTTCACATTATTGAGTTATATTTTAGCGGTGGTTAATCTACAAAGTTGGTAGGTTTGTTTGTTGATTTTGAAATAGCTGAGGGATATTTGTGTACGTGTTTAGATTTATCAAAGTTTTATTTTGATGATATGGCTGTAAATTCCTCCTGTTCTAGGTTGTTTGGCACGGATAGAGATTTCTGGAAGCAGAAGTGTATGCAGAGGGAAATGGATTGCAAAGAAAGCTAAATAAGGAGGCGTGACGAAGGAACGAACGAACGTCGGATTATGTTGTTAGAGGGTTGCGGCTTGGTCTTAGCACCAGGTTATGGCTTGGTCTTGTTTGGTGTGATGGTTGACGAACATTTCATTCCATTACTTTTGGGTCACAAGGAGGAGTAGGGTGTATGATTCCCAGATGTCATCGAAACGCACAACCTCCCGAGCCTGCCCATCTTCTATCATGCGTGTGTGGCCAGGGACGGCAATGGTCGTGGGTTTGGGTTTCCCCTTGTAGATAGTTGTGTTTCATTGGTGTGGAAGGACCGAGTGGCATGGCAACCGAAACTGATGTTACCGTTGCCTGCCCATCTTCTATCAGGGCGTTTGAATTACTATTGCAATCCCTGCGCAAATGATTTTTCCGGAGGTCCCGATTTCACACACCCACGCGCACATTGTTATTATATATTCAGAGAGAGAGAGAGTGATGATACAGATACACACACGCGGCAACAGCTGTAATGGGCCCGTCCGGTGGAGGGAGCGTGGGATTATTTATGAGCTTGAATATGGTAAAATGTGTGGAATCTCGTGTCTCATGGTCATGATTGATTAAATAGAATGCCCAGTGCTAGTCTAGCGCTTTTGCATAAACAGCGTAATTCTTGTCGTCTTGCGAGGCGTGCGTAATTGAGACGGTAACCGATTAATGGTAATCAGATTGTTTGAAAGAAGCTTCCGAGAAAGCCTCCAATCGTGACTACCGGGGGTACGGTATGATGCGCGCGATACTCCGTCGCTCCTCTGCCCGGAGAGATGAAATTCGAAGGTGACACATGAAACCTGCGCTCTTATTGGAGTATTGCGCTGTAAGTCAATCAGACTTTGTCCGTCGTTCTCTCTATCCATTTGCTTTTCACGCGACCCATTCGATAGTATGGTCGACCATTGCACACGTGGAGACCCAACCAAACGGAGTCAATTATTCATTCCCACCACCCCCACTTCTCTCTCTCTTGCCTCTTCTACGACATCATTACACTTTCACCTGTTTCCTTGACCATGCTTTTCCAGGGAAATGACGAAGAAGTTGACTGTCACGCCAAAAAAGCAAAAAAGATAATATACAGAAAAGAAAAAAAAAAAAGTGTTTTTAATTATTTTCTAATACTACTCGTTAATATTTTTATTACGGAAAAGAAAGCACCGGATTTTATTTTTGATTTCTTTTAATTTTTAAAATTATTTTTAATATTATTATTACTATATAAATTTTAACATATATTTTTTTATCATTTAACTTATTATAAAATTTTAATTTCATTTATAAAAATAACTTTAACTTTATTTAATTTTTAAAACTAAAAAATTATTTTCTAATACACCCTGGACCCCAGAAAACAAAAAATTCTTACATGTAAATGTGTTCCTCACGTTTACTTCCGCATCACGAGTTTTACAATGCGAGACCCAAAATATAAAAATATATATATAAAAAAAACTACAATAGAAGAGAAGAGAAGGGAAGGGAAAACAGGGGAGGAGGGAGAAGAGGAAAAACAGAGGAGGAGGTGGTGGAGGAGGAGGAATGCTGTTTTTGCCCAAATCCTTCCTCTCCCGCTTCTCCGGCGATGGCGGGGAGCCGTCGTCGAGCGATGCCCGAGTGGGCATCTTCGCGTTCGAGGCGGCACGGGCCATGTCCCGCCTGGTCACCCTCCACCGCGCCCTGACCCCTTCCTCCATCGACCTCCTCCAGAAGACCACCACCACCCACACCGCCGGCGTCTCCCACCTCAACTCCTACGACCGCCTCTTCTTCCTCCGCGTGGCCTGCGCGGAGATGCTCGACGAACTTCACCGCGCAGCCTCCGCCATCTCCCGCCTCGCATCGCGCTCGCGCTCCCTCTCCCCCTGGCCCCGAGGGTTCGATCACCTCTACTCCGACCTCGTGTCCGGCGTGTTCGACGTCGACCACAAGGTCGTCCTCCCCAAAAAGGACCTCGAGCGGAAGCTCAAGAAGATGGAGGCTTTCATTTCGTCCGCCTCCACCCTCTACGCCCAGATGGAGATGTTGGCGGAGATGGAGGCGTCGGAGCGGAGGCTCGAGAAATGGAAGAATTACAGCGGCCCCATCACCGCCGGACCCCAACCAACCCTCCAACAGAACCCTCCCGGCGCGGACGCGTTCTTGAAGAAATTGGCCGCGCAGAGGAGGGTCGTCAATAAATCCAAGGACGACTCGCTGTGGGGGCAGAGCAAGCGGAGGACGTCG
Organism: Amphibolis antarctica; assembly: GCA_024699675.1. Lineage (NCBI taxonomy): Eukaryota > Viridiplantae > Streptophyta > Magnoliopsida > Alismatales > Cymodoceaceae > Amphibolis > Amphibolis antarctica. Next base: position 27,624 of record JAMKPZ010003179.1, read on the forward strand.
GAATTGATGGCACGAGCCGCGGTCACGCTGTTCCTACGGATCTGCGACGTCTTCAACAAGTTCCTCCCTGAACTGCCCGTCGTCGACGCCAGCAACGGCAGGTTCAGGTCAAGACCCAACCCCCTCCGCGTCAAGATCCAGTCCAGGCATTTCTCCGGCCCTCTGCACCGCAGCCGCCCGGGGGGTGCACCTGCGCCCACCATCACCATCACCAAATTCTCCGGCCCTATCACGAGGAATGCCACCCCCATGGCCCCCGTCAAGACGGATTTGAAAAAGTGGTCCGCAATGACGATGCAGCCGCCGGCCGGCACCGTGGGCGCCGCCGGGCTGGCATTGCGTTACGCCGATTTGATCCAATTGTCGGAGAAGATGTTCCGGTCCCCGGAGTGCTTCGGGCAGGAGGACAGGGCGGAGCTTTATCGGTTGCTGCCCACAACCCTCCGGGCGGCCATCAGGACCAGGCTGAAAGGCGTCGCAATGCTCCTCCCATCCGACCGGGATGGACTGATGGAGACGGCGGAGAGGGTGCTGAGGTGGCTGGCGCCGATGGCGAACGACACGAATAAGTGGTTCTCCGACCGCAGCTGCGAGAAGCAGAGAATAGACCCGGCAACGAAGGTGTTGTTGCTGCAGACGCTCCAGATTTCCGACCGTAGGAAGGCGGAGGAGGCCATCGTCGACGTGCTCGTCGGATTGTCTTTGGTCTACCAGCGGTGGCACGGCGGAGAAAGGTAGGAGTCAGGACTCAGGAGTCGTCGTGTACTGCTTGGTGCATACCTCCATCCATCCATCGTCATAGCACATTCATACCTCAAATGTAAAACAACTCAGGCGAGCGAACGCTGATGTAGCCCATGAATGATCTTCTTGCCCTTGGTAATAAAGCAAGTGCAGCAGATTGAGACGGTGGGTTCTTTTGATTTCGTTTCGTGAACGATGACAGTGCAAGATTTTCGTGAACAAAATTTTTCTACTTTTAAAGCAGAAAAACCTGCCACCAAATGTACGTTCTCTGCATCTGCTTTGCTCTTCCTTACCACGATTCCATTTCCACTCCCATCTTTTGTAAGAGGATTTACAAATTGTCTTTTGAGATCGAATTCCAACATACACAATCCATTTAACATGAAAGAACATACACACAGTTCTTGGGTATTTGTTGCAGAGGCTGATGGCAGACAAAAGCAGCCTGCTTATCATACGCGATGAGCCCTGTCGTGCCAATCTTCCCACAAATACCACACAACCATCAATAACCAGGGATCAGATTGATTCAATCCCAACAGCCACAATTAATCTCAGAGCAACCATTTGCTTGCAAACCACATATTCATCTCTGCTGAAGGGGTCACCCAAGAGCAAACAGCATTCAACACACAAATAAAGAAGAAGGATGTATGACTCCCGTAAATCATCACATACATAAAAAGGAAGAAATGATCAAAACGCACTTGACAACATGAGCAAACCCAAGAAGGGCTGGCTGGTAGTAATCTAGAGTAGAGAAACGCCATCAGCTCTCGGGGGGGTGACATCTACATTACTCTCTTCTTTACACCTTTGCCGGGAAAATCCTATCATCCCTAGCTAGACACAACACATTCTCATCCTCCTCCTCCTCCTCATCATCATCATCAACATAAATAACAATCTGCTGTAAGCTCTAGCTATAGAATGTACAATTTTTTTATGGGTAGCTACACTCACAAGCAACAATTTTTATTTCCACTCTGCTTGTCTTGTTGTACCTCTCTCCAACCAGACAGATGAGGGATGCCGGCCACAAGCAGTGAAGTAAGCCAGGGTTAGCTGTACAACATCTAACAGGAGTATGGGGACTGAACTTCAATCCTTCTTTCTGCACACCAAACACCAAATGGGAATCTCAGCCCCCAACAAATGAATGAAATACAACAAAAACAAAATCTGTAACGGCTACATACCCCCAGCGGCAACAAGCTTCTCTACACGTGCAACTATGTGCTTTCCATAAGTGTATTTTTTAAGCGAATTCAGGTGAACCTTGATTCGTGACAGGATCAGCTCACGCTGTCGGTCATCGCACGTCTCCAAAACTTTCTGTACAACGTAGTTGGCAAACTGATCTTTCATCATGGCCTGAAGAATGAACAAAATGGAATAATAAGCATGTATCGAGGCTTGAGCGAAAATGGAACAAGTGCTGGAATCGTAGTTTGTTGGGCTATACCAACAGATGAGTTTGAGATGGGTGGTTTGTATGTCACGTTCTGAATTTAACTTGGGAGAGAAAAGGTTTTCTGGATGGGATTCACAATTATATCCCCCCCACCCCTTCATTACCTTGTCTATATTGCAACTCTTGCTCTTTTTACATGCCCACCTTCTGAAAGTTAACAGCGTTGTATTCAAGACATGGGGGTATTACCTAACGTAAGATTTGGCATTTAAATTCAAACATGAATATGCACATATGATGAAATGTTACTAGTGTTTGAAAGGAAAATTTGGAATTCTTCAGTGCATAAAAGTATGCAAAATGTATTCTTCATTAACCGGAATGGCAAGTAATTGAAGTACTGAGAAAGAAGAGAGCATCATTAGTAATTCAAAAAACTCAGGCAACGTGAGATGTAATCATACTCGGTAAAAAAAAAGGTACAAAAATGTGGCAATAAGAAAATAGAATGACACAGCCCAACAAGTTACGACGGTAAGTGAAAGAAAAAACCTGCAAAGGTTCATTTTCGTCGGTGGTGCCAAGCATCTCATTCACCAGTAGTTGACGTTCAGCAGGACCACCAAAAGCCAAGCATTTCTCAACCACGTTTGATGCGAACTTCTGTTGACTCATTTCAACGATTTGCCCAGCTAATTGTTTGATTATAGAAGACCGTTCGTGAGGCTTACCATGCTCCAATACATGCTGCGTGGTAAAAGGACGCCAAAAGAATCATACCAATCATCCATAGAATGATAGCAAATACAAAAAGTTCAAGCTAAACAAGAGGTGGAACTTTTTTTGAGCAACATGAGGCAGAGCTTTAGCTTTTGGGTGTTGTACAGAGAAACAAATATCTCTAGATGCAAGATGTAAGTGTTAAAACTTTTTGCACATATTTTATAAGGGGCCAAATTTGAGTAGTTGCGCATAGTGTTGTAAAGGAAAAATGCCATTTGAACAACCTTGACCTTTTTTTGGGGTTTTTTTCTCCAAAAAGGTTCAGCCATACAGATTCACACAAATAATTATATAAGCATACTTTTAAAGTTTAAATGAGCGCCCATCCCCATTTTAACAGTCAAAATTATATGATCTAACAGAAGTTTTAGTTATGGATGGAAATAAATGGGAACAACAGATCTATGTGGCTAACCCAACACAGTATGATTAACACATTGATTGTTATTGTAAATGGCCCTACTGCCTAATAATAAACAGATGCCGATACAGTTGGAATAACCTGGTCTGTTGAAATAGTCAGGTCGATTGCAGACAGGAAAAAGAACTAGGGTTTTCATGTGTTTTCTTCCATATCCCAAGCACCATCGGCTCATCCTTGCTTTGTTCCTGGTAGAATTTGGAAGTGAATGTTCTCTATTTAGGATCAACATGTGAGTTGACAATGCTTTTTCTTAGTCACATGCATTAACCACATCTCAATTATCCAAAACCTACAATATAATTAGGTAAATATTGTTTATTGCAGCCATTAACATGGTAATTCCAAAGAATATATTAGCGTAAACATAGTTTTTTATTTATTTAGTATATACCATTTTCAAAATAAGTTTTGAAACTCGAACATATATGTTTCCATTGTTTACAACACTGGTTAGATGGCATAGAAAAACTTCTCAAAAATCTCTGCAACGAATGAAAAGTAAGAACCATATTCGGTCTTGTTAAATAAGAAGATATAAAGATGGAATTAAGACTTTGATTGCCAGATGACGTGCAATAAAGTAAAAAATTATGACATTAAAGTTACAGAACCTATTACTTTATTGATTGCTTCTGATATGAGCATGACAACAAACATCAATAAACACGCAAAATACTTTCTGGCAAGCAAAAAGAATAATTGAAGCAAAGAACACAAACCTGAACAACATAATTCCCGTACTGGTCCTGTGCCAATGTGCAAACACATTTCATTATCTCATCCATCACAATCTGCTGGGTTTTGGGATCAGTACAGTGCTCCAACACCCTCTGTACAGCCAATCCAAAAATTAATAGAACGGCAATAAAGGAAAATGATTTTGCAATATCAATGTATAAGCTATAAACCTGTATGACTCGGCAACCGTATGGATGGGTAGATAAAGTCACAACGTGATCATGGAAAGAGGAGATAATGAACTGAATTGCATCCTGAGGGATACACTCGATACATTTTTGGATTACATGATTACCATTCTGATCGCGTACGCAACGCATGACAGAGCCATCAAGCTCTGCAACCATTTTGGTCTGCTGATCTAATTCAACCACCTCAATTGCCTGCATCAGCACATTTAAACATGCATCAAATTTCCCATTGACAACAAGATGGGTGCATGCAATCTCACCCAATGTGCATGTATGTAAACCTCCCAACATTTATTACTCTAGCAATTAGGAGCTCTTGCATGGAGTGGGTTATAGAGTCATCGACCAATCATAAAATAAAGCTTCAGAAATTACATATTGATATCTCAATTCAGATGACAAAAATGATACACAAGTTGAAGCATGAAGCAATGGTTGGAAATACAGCTTCCTTGAAACATATCATAATTCATATTGTTTCCATTCGGATCCTTTTGCTGTTCAAGACTTTTACAGGAAAACCAATGCATGCATGTGAATCTCCATAGTTGAATAGCTACTGAAGATCCATATCCCAAATGCTGATGAAATGTAATTTTTTTTGGAGCAGCTAAGAAATGTAATATTTGAGTTAATTTCAATACCTTCTGGATCACTCTGCATCCATACATTTGGAGGCTAAGTGTCAATACATGTCCAGTGAGCTTGTCAGCCAGTTCCCTTCTCTGGGCATCAGTTCCATGCTCGAAAAACTGGTGGAAGAGAGATTAAACAAACACTAAAAAATGCTTCAAATAGTTTCAATTGATTGCAAAGCAATGAGTATATACCTTTTGAATCACATAATTCCCAAAAACATCTGTCATTAAAGAAAGAGCATGGGGGGATATTTCTTCAAAAACCATATTCTTCTCTTCAACGGTAGCAGTTTCAAGTTTCTGCTGAATAAAGCGACTTCCATATTGGTCAGAACTGCATGAATAGTTGCAATAATGCTGAGTCTTTATGCAGATATAAAATAATGAATAGGGATCAACCTAAAACAGCATACCTAAATTCAACAACATGGCCAGCAATCTCAGATAGTTCAAAACATTTAGTCTTATTACCCTTGAATTCCTCCAGCAGAGATGATGCAAAACCTTCGTCATTGTGACTAACAGAATTTGGATGCCATGAGCCCACCAGCCCACCCAAGTTTCTCATGCCCGAAGGAAAGCGCATGGTGCGATCACCATGTCGGAGAGGACTTACAACGGAAGCAGTTTGAACTGGATTTGCTAATGGACTTCCAGGATATGGCATACCAAAACCAAAACTAGGATTATCATAATAACCATGATTACTGAAAGTCCCCGACTTCCCCATAAAAGGTGTGTTGTACTGATTTTGTGATGAGAAAAATGTTTCAAGATAAGTCTTTTGAAGCCCAAGAAGATCGTTATGGGAATTAACAGTATAGTTCCTGTCCATTGAGGGACCATTTAGATTGGGTGCAAACTGCGACACATATTCGGCCGGTCGCAAGTATTGGAGATAAGGAGGATCCACAAATGGCATCTGAAGACCAGCTGCTGCAGCTTGATTTGGAATCCTGCCTACATTGTGCAAATCTGCATTGGTGGAGGAAAAGCCTCCCAAGGATCTGGAGTCTAGATTAGAAGAAAACATGGAAGCTGCAGCTGCATTGTCAAACAAAGGTGGCAAGCTACCGGGGCTGATATGATTTGCCAGCTGCATTGATGGGAGGACTGGGCTTCCGGGATATCCACAAAGCCCATAGCTGTTAAAAGCAGCATTTGGACTATCTGTGTTCTGATAATGAACAGGTGAACCCCCTGGGCTATTCAGTGAAGATGAAGAAGGTAATTTTATGTATGAGCTAGCAGAAGAAACAAGTGGCCTCTGAATACCAACATGGCCTGCAGAAATCATATGTGAATTATTCATGTTGGTTAGCCCACTGTTTTTGACCATTTCAGAATAAGACTTAGAAGGCAGGGTAACTGAGGAAAGGCACAAATTCCCCAGATCAGACTTTTTCACAAAAGAATGGTGCTTAATATTGCTCTGTCCGCCCTGAATGTCAAAGTGATATTTCTGAGAATCTTCGATTTCCTGGTGAAGTTTATTCTGAGAATGGTAAGCTTCATCTACCACACCAGTTCTAGACAGTTTCATGTCTGAAAAAGCAGCTGAAATGTCTCCAGACTCATTATTACCCCTTTTCTCTGTTGGACCCATTTTAACACCAACAGGAGGAAGACAAGGACTAGGAATCCTTGTAATTCGTTGAGGATCGGGAGTTGCACTTCTCGACAGAGACCCACTCAAGACAGATGCAAATGTTTGGGATGTTGAAGGCCCGATAGGCTGAACATTTGTGACATTTTGACCGTTTCCAGTACCCTTCAGACCATCGGTGGAAGAAATATCAAGATGAGGTAATGATTCAAGCCCATCATTGAAAGTGTTTCGGCTTGCAGGTCGAGATAGGTGACCTGAAAAAGGATCCGAACGGCCTGAGTCATCCTACAACCAAAAAAAAAAGTTTATATATTATAGGTTGCAAAATGTACCACATTTGTTCTTTGCATGCTTACAGTAAAGTCAGCATAAGATAGCCAATCTATTCAACTTAGGTAACCATTGACATATCCAAAGAAAATACTAATCAATTACTCTGCAATAAATCTAGTGACCTGCTTCTCATAACAAAAGTTGCATGAATATTAGCTGGATGATCAAAATACCCCTAAACATGGAACTATAACTTTCTAGTCATCTGTAAACAGGTCAAACAAAGATTGCTGCTTTACACAAATAATAAACGCAATTGCATTTTCCAACCAAAAAAAAACTGAGAATGCTTGCTTGGACACAAGTAATTGAAACGTGAAATTTTCATGGCTCGTTTGTGAGATGTCTAACAACATAACATCAATATCGCCATTGAATGAACAAAGGCATCGGCACTATAACGTTTTATTCAGAGTGTCTTATGATGAGATAAATGTCAAGAGCGATGAATACATGTGCAACAGTCAAGGCCCACCTGGCAGGCTCATCTTAGATGCAAAAGAAGATATCGAGAATGATGTGATGCATGGGAGAATGTCAATCGAACACAATGCAAAGCAGATGGCAGCATGATTTTGATAAGAAAACACGTCAGGACAACTAACAGCTTAAATGAAGCAGTTACCAATATGCCGAATTCTAATACATAGAATGGTGTTATGTAAATGGGAGTATACTCAAATGAGACATACATACAGATGAGCACGGAATATGCTCAAGGCGATATATTTGATGCACTTCAATGGAGTATCTAAACTCGGAGCAGACACTCATACAAGATTTCTGAGATAAGACAGAACTATTCGTGGCAGAATGCAATTGAAAAGAAACAGTTGGTAGCTCGATTAGAACAGATGGCATTTTAAACAGATGGCATTTCAAACAGATGACATTGTAGGTGGATTAGAAACAGTTCAAGGAAGAAAGAAGCGAATGAAAGTGACGGCTCTTAAACCACCTGAAAGTTATCGCCGGAACTCTGTTGCCGGCCGGCGATAGACAACCCAGACAATCCGATCAGACCATCCCCTCCCCTGTCAAGCCACTCCCTGGAACTAACCAGCTTCCCCGTCTTCTGAGCAAGCTGGGATCCAATCCCACCGTCGCCAGCTGTATTACCCTTCCTCTTATCCCCTATTCCACCAAAGACGGAGCTCCCTCCCTGCCCCTGAAGCCTCTGGGCAAACCTCCAATCCTCCTTGGAGAGCACCGGCGGAGGCAGCCGGGGATTGAGATTAGCATGTGAATAGTAGTATGCCAGATACGCGGGATCGGATCGGAGCTCCTCCTCGGACAAGAAGCCGTTACCACAGTCCAGGGGATTAGCAGGGACGTCTCCGGCGAGAAGCTCACCAACGGCCGAGAGTGAGCCTTCGACCGAAGGGGGCGCAGACCCACTTCTGTATATGTTAAGCTCCCTTTCTCTGTCGCTCACCTCCTGCCGGCGTTGCTGCTCCCGGGACAGCAACGATCCGAGATCCTCCCCACCGCCGCCAGCAAATCCACGTCCGTTACCACCACCGATCACGGGCGGCGTTCGCACCTCCGGAAGCATCTCCACCGGGCACCCGCAACCTCAAAAACAAAGTTGGCAACTTGCACCGCGAGTAAGCCGAAAGAGCCGCCCTTTTTCTCCCCCCCCGACTAAAAGGTCAGCGGCATGGGACAGGACACGAGCGAGACCCATCTTGGAAAGACAACATTTTTATCCACGGGAGCAAACCCACGGACCATCCCCGTCCAACAGCGATCAGAGAAAGGACCTCGAGTCCCGATCGCCGTCGGAGGAGTGGAACCCGACGAGAAGAGGGAGACCACAGACTTCCCCCAGCAACCGAGCAAGGGAGGCGGAATCCGACACCCTCGTCCTCTGCAACTGCAAGCCCGGGGGAGCAGGAAGGTGGTGGTGATGGTAGTGGTGGTGGTGGTGGTGGTGGTGAAGGAAGGCTGTAAGCACACTGTCTCGGCCAATCCTGGCCGTTGGATCCGCTAACGGACGGTCAATATGGATGCGACGAGGGTCGTTGGGTGCTGCTACCGCTGCTGTGCTCCCGTGAGATGAAGAAACCCTTGCTAGGGTTTTACCTCTATTTCCACATTTATATTTTATTTTGTCATTTAATCATAAATAAATATTATTATCCAAAATTTGAAATCATTTAAAATCTTTCCAAAAATAATCATAAAAAAATTCAAATTTATTATTTAACGAAAAAAAATGTATTTTTTTCACGATCTTTATTTACATTATTCTAATACTATAATTGAAAATAAAGTAAGATTAGGTAAAGTTAAAGTTCACACTGTACGATATAATTTTTGATTTTATTTTTCTTAATTTTTAAAATCAATAAATCTATAAAATCAATAAAAATTGTTAAATATAGGATTATTTCAGATTTAGGTGTTACAATTACTATTTACATATTTTATTTGATAAAAATATTATACATTATCAACATCATATAATAAAATTTTCACTAAATATTGTTACCAAACATGACCTAAGAAACTCTAGTCGTTTTTGATTGTTTGTTAGTAAGTTGAAATCAAACAATTTTAGTAAATGAGTAAAAGAAATTTAAATATTTACTAATTTTGAAATATTTAAACATAATTTTCGTTATTGATGGATTTTAAATTGATGTATTTTAACGTAATTTTTTAAATTGTAGGCGTCTAATAATATCGAAATCTTTAAAAATAGTTATTAACATCTGAATATAAAATATTTTCCATTAAGTAGATTAAAAGAAATGTATTTTCATAATTTGCTGTTCTGTTTAAATTAAACCGACACTCTTGACCATCAATCTGTTGTCACTTGAACTGCAACTAATGCAAAACCACGAATATTAATTTATACTCTTGTATCTTTTAAACGTATATAGTTTAATGATCATATATCACGTTGATTGGAAGATATAAATGGTTAAAGTTGTACACGTGTATTGTCGTTCAATTGAAAAGATTTATGAAGTGATTTTTTTGTATATTCACTGTAAATGATTTATAAGGATGTACATCAAATAAAAAGTACTTTTTGTGGAATATTTATCATTTAATGATGGAATTTCTATTACGTAAAATAAATATTTTCTCCTCGTTCTAAAGCACAATATCCATTGAAATTTGACAAAATTTCTTTCAAACAAAAAATATTTTTTATCCAATCTACTCTTAAGTTGAATATTCATCATTTTAATGATGAAATTTTCACTACATAAAACAAATATTTTCCTCTTATTCTACAAGTGTTAGGTGGAGGGTGACAATGAAGAAGAGGAGGGAGAAGAGTGATATAGAGATGGAAGATAGATGACAATTAGTGACAATAAGAGAAAATCAAGTGACAACGATAGTTGAAAGAAAATGGATGGATTTAGATGCTTGAAGCAAGGAAAATTAACGATAGTATATATTTCACCTGACAAGAAGACGGTTACCGTAATTATTTTTAAAAAGTGGTATATTTCAACTTAAGCAATTCGTTTTTCAAAAATAAGAAAAAGGATATTTATATTTCACCTTCATCCTTTCTTCTTCCACATACGAGGAAGGTGATAGATAAAGGAGAAGAAAAAAAGAAGGGTGTTGAAGCTGTGAATAGGAGAAGGATAAAAAGAAAAAAAAGTGTGAATTGTACTTTATTAAAATTAATTAATAAAAAATACTTATGATAAAAAGAAAAAAAAAAGTACATAAAAATTATATTTAAAAATAAAATTATTACAAAATTACAATAAATTATGATATTTTTAAAAATTATATTTACTTATAATAACATTCATTTATATATATTGTTTTTAATTACATTACATTTAAAAAATAGATGGAGTAAAATTAAAATTTTATAAAAATGACTGATGTATAAACGTAATTCTTAAATCACAACAGGCTTACTTGTTTAACATATATAATTACGTAATTTTGTATTTATCTGTTTATCTTTATTTATTCAAAAAATGACGTCCACGCGAGGACAGTTCAACGTCTACGTGTGAAATGGGGGACGAGACGACATGTAGGAAAAAAAGTCTCGGGGATGGATGAGGAGGGAGGAGAGGAGGGGAGGTGTTTGGGCGGCAAGCAAAAGCAAGCAGCAGGTGTCGCGATCGGGCGTGGAAGAAGAGGAGCAGGGGAGCACCACCGCAGCCGACGGCGGAGATCGCCCCGGGGTCGTGGGGGAGGATCCTTCGCCGAACCCACCCGCACGCCGGGACCTTTTGATATTCGATACATGCATCGATTTTCCACCCCATAAATTGGAAAGCTGGAGGCTGCTGCTGCTGCAGACCGAAGCCAACCGCCCTCTCGCTCCCTTGGCTGCTTTTCTCACCCCACCCCCGTCCCTCTCCATCCTTCTTCTCCTTTTTTCTTCTCCCCGGTCAGCGCGCGTTCGCCCCCGCCCCAACGACGCACGTCTCCCGCAAGCAGCAGCCAGACGCACATCCGTCTGCAGCTTCGCTTCCCCGGTTCGTCGTTCTTCACCTCTCTCTCTGTTCCCCTCACCTCCCTTCTCCGCCTCCCCGGTTCGTCGTTCTTTACCTCTCTCTCTGTTCCCCTCACCTCCCTTCTCCGCCTCCCCGGTTCGTCGTTCTTCACCTCTCTCTCTGTTCCCCTCACCTCCCTTCTCCGCCTCCCCGGTTCGTCGTTCTTTACCTCTCTCTCTGTTCCCCTCACCTCCCTTCTCCGCCTCCCCGGTTCGTCGTTCTTCACCTCTCTCTCTGTTCCCCTCACCTCCCTTCTCCGCCTCCCCGGTTCGTCGTTCTTTACCTCTCTCTCTGTTCCCCTCACCTCCCTTCTCCGCCTCCCCGGTTCGTCGTTCTTCACCTCTCTCTCTGTTCCCCTCACCTCCCTTCTCCGCCTCCCCGGTTCGTCGTTCTTTACCTCTCTCTCTGTTCCCCTCACCTCCCTTCTCCGCCTCCCCGGTTCGTCGTTCTTCACCTCTCTCTCTGTTCCCCTCACCTCCCTTCTCCGCCTCCCCGGTTCGTCGTTCTTTACCTCTCTCTCTGTTCCCCTCACCTCCCTTCTCCGCCTCCCCGGTTCG
>JAMKPZ010003180.1:0-32252 GCA_024699675.1 Amphibolis antarctica
TTCAAGTGATTTGTAATTGGTTGTATAAGTGATTAAATTGTTATTTCAAGTGATTGAGTCGGTTGTATAAGTGATTAAATTGTTATTTCAAGTGATTTGTAATTGGTTGTATAAGTGATTAAATTGTTATTTCAAGTCATTGAGTTGGTCGTATAAGTTCGTTGAAATATGACCGTAGAATGTCACGTGAAATTTTAACTTCACACGTGATGAGAGAAGCGGTGTTTTATTGTAAACGGCCGGACAGTTGAATTAAAAGACCAGGGTTTTAATTATAATATTCGAAGGGCTATAGTTTACATGTCAGGTGAAATTTTAAGTTCACACATGATGAGAGAAGCGGCGTTTTATTTTAAACGGTCGGACGATTGAATTAAAAGACCGACGTTTTAATTATAATATTCGAAGGGCTATAGTTTACATGTCACATGAAAGTTTAAGTTCACACGTGATGAGAGAAGCGGCATTTTATTGTAAACAGCCGGACGGTTGAATTAAAAGACTAGCGTTTTAATTATAATATTCGAAGGGCTATAGTTTACATGTCACATGAAATTTTAAGTTCACACGTGATGAGAGAAGCGACGTTTTATTGTAAATGGCCGGATGATTGAATTAAAAGACCGGCATTTTAACAGTCACACTTGAAATTAAACACAACGACACATGGAAAATAATCAATTGAAAAGTGAGTGTTTTAAAATATTTAATGAAAATAACATTTAAATAATCGGTTAAAATCGAATTATCTTTAAAAACATTCACCCTAATATTTAAGTTAAAAAAAATCCACAAACATCTTTCAAATTTAATCACCATATTCCTAATTAATGAAAAATTAATTATACGTACGTGAATGAATTGTTTAAGTTAAAGGAGAGTGTGTTTTTAAATTTCAGTTGCTGCATGAGAGAGGGTGTTTTTAAATTTCACCTACCGATGAGAGAGACTATTTTTAAATTTCAGCTACTGCAGGAGAGAGAGTGTTTTTAAATTTCACGTGCATGAGAGAGTGTTTTTAAGTTTTTCAATTTCAACCGTCGATACTAAGATCGACAGACACCTACAAAAGTGACTTCTGTAGGCACCTACAGAACTCGTGCCCTCATATATAATATATAATATATAATATAAATACAAAAACAAATAGAAATACAAACACAAATAAAAAATAATAAGTATATACACATGAGAGAAGAGAAAAGAAAAACATTTAAACTTACACAGTATATTTACTTAAGTTGTAAGGTGTCAATATAAAATAATTATTCTAACGGTTAGCGACTATGTTTTATTTTGAGTCACTTCAAGGGTTACCGAGTTTACCCACAAAGTTAGTCTGAGGGCTATCCTGTTTACCTGCGTGCTATGACGAAATATAAAAAATATAACAAAAGGAGTCACTTCGAGGGTTACCGAGTTTACCCACAAAGTTAGTTTGAGGGTTATCCTGTTTAACCCCAAGTTGCATCAAAATATAAAAAAGAAAAAGAAAAATAGAGAAAAAGTAAAGCACAGTGGGGATAAACCTCGCATAAGTCCAAGGGTTATCTAGTTTACCTGCAGACCATCATGAGGGTTATCGCCCTGTGAGCCAAATAAGTTCTGTTTGCTAGGAAATGTAATTTTTAAGCATAGGATTTACCGAAACTAAACAATGTTAATCATCTAAGTATGATTAAAAGGTGATTTCATAATTTGAATGATTAAGAGAGGATTTTTAAAGATAAATACAATTTGGTGGATTGCTTAATGAATGGAAGATTTGAGAGGAATGCAACCCATAGAACATGCACGATTGTAACAAAGTGTGTTCATAAAAATTAATTTCACTATAATGGTTTAATTTGAACAAGTTTTATGGATATTTCTCCATTAAACTATTGAATGAAAAATATGAAAAGTTTTACAAACCATAGAACATATTCAAGTGTAAACACACAAAATTAAAATTTGAAACACATTTCATTAAACATTAAAGTGTTACATCATTGGAGAGTTGTCTCTCCAAATATTTCAATTACATTTAATGCTTTAATATACAAACACACATAAAAAGAAAAAAAAGAAAGTTAAAACTAAAAAACAAAGGGGACTTATAAAAAAAACTGAAAGGGAAGTTAATTTAATTTGTACCTGACCCTCTTCTGAAGGAAAATGTATTACTTCACGAATGGTCTGGTCCATTGCTTCAATATCCTGGAGGTCCATACATGGAACAATTGCTCCAACAGTAGGTCTTTCCTCCTAAAATTAAAAATTAAACACAAATGAGACATGAACATTTAAATTACTTTAAAGTGGAGATTAAAGTCAAACTAAAAACCTAAGTTTACTTAGTGATTGATTTATTTGGGGAAGGAGGAAGTGCCTTCTTCTTCTTCTTCTTCTTCTTCTTCTTCTTCTTCTTCTTCTTCTTCTTCTTCTTCTTCTCGGCCATGCGCTTTCTCCACTCATAGAGAGCACACTGAGAGGCAATTTTAGCAACTTCAAAACTCTCTCCCAGAGAGAGATAAGATTGCGTGAAGAACTCATACTGCTCCCTCTCATCTCTATCTTTAGGGAGGCATGCAAACACCATATCTTGTGCTACTGTGGAATGATTTAAATTTTTAATAATTCCAAACACAGCCTTCATGAACCACAAAACTCTTAAGCCAAAACATTTTTAGGCCTAAGGGCACATTCATCTCGCCATGTTTGCTGAGTGTAATCATCAATAGCTTGTGATACTTCTAGGGGAAGGCGAGTGAGTTCCCTTTCCACTTTTGTGCCAAAATGCTTTAATTGATACTTCAAATCTTTCAAAATTTTATCTTTTGTTTTGGCATGAAGGCAGCTACTTTTATGCCAATTCGAAGTCGCCAACTCAAATTGATCAAAATGCATCAACCTCATCCACTCATTAGTTGAAATTGACTTTCTTGGTGTTGTTGTTTGCAATAGGCTTGCATGATAAGTTTTTGTTTTTATCTTAACATACCCATAGGTGGCCAAACATAATATTTCTCTATGAAACCAAAAACTACACCTTCTCTCAAACAATTCTTGCACCAACTGATTTCTAGGGAAAACTAACCGCTCCTACCCTACTTCTCTATCAATATGGGAAGCTATTTTATCTTTAAGAAAATTTGGAATTATGAAAGAAGCTTCCTTACTTTGCTTAAGACACTTGGCAGTGTCTTCTTTTACTGTTCATAGTTCCTGCTCCCTAACCACAGCTTTCAGCTTTCTCTTACCCTCATCATGCCACATTTGAGCATTCAATCTGAACTTATCGAAGTTCAACATCTTAATCCAATCAAAAATTGACGCTGAAGCAAGGGGAGGAGCACTAGAAGTCGAGGCCATGGCATATGTCATGGGAGAAGGTGAATAATGTAAATAGGTCAAGGAATAAGGGCTAGTGCACAAAGGGGTATTAATGGTTTTTATAAGTTTAATCGGTAATCGAACGATCGAATGGTGAGATTTGATACCAATTAGTAGATTACAGGTTTACCCATGAGGTACCTCAAGGGTACACACCTCTACCCATGAAATAAGTTCGTGGGTAAGCTACAATTGGAAGAATTTTTAGAAAATTATTGTGCAGTCATTTTAATCATATTAATACTCGAATTTTGCACATTTATTTCATGAATATTAGATACATCGAGTTGATTCTCTTTCTGACTAAATGTACTATTTTGTGCCAAATGAACTTTAGTGAGCAATGGAGATTCCCATAGATGTCTTGCGCGAGGTTTTAAGTCATTTGCCAATGAGAGAGATATGCAAATTAAGTTGTGTGAGCAAGAGTGTACGTGCATTTATTTCAGAGCATTACTTTTGTTCACACCAAGCATACAAAATGAGAAATACAGTTAGTGGAGTGATTTGGTATGATGTACTTCTAGGAAAATATATGTATCATGGAATTGACTCTGAGGCAGGAATTCCACCTATATCACTAGAAGGAGTTCACAATATTTTAGGATGTAACGATGGATTAATTATTTTCAGGCATTATGGAGAATATTTTGCTAATAGAGCTGATATTGAGATGAAGAATCTTGCTACAAATATAGAATTGGTACTCCCAAACCCTAACAGAGAAAAACATATCTTACTTGATTCAGGTGCAGTTTTAACATTTAAGGGTATTGATAGAAGGATTATGCATAAATTATTTTGTTGAGAGGAACTTGATATTTGAACTAATTGGTAGTATTTGTTGGTTTATCATTTTGACAAACATCAATGGCAACCCGTTAGAGAAGTTTATTTTGGAGGAAGACCAACAAATAATAGGAATCATGTGACTATTGATCGAATCATTTACTTTATAACAAGCTGTACACCTCAATATATTAATGAACTTGCGATTATTGCCATCAATATTGAAGATAAATCAGTGAAGCTCCTACCTTTCCCATACCCTATGGGTGCACAGGCAATTTCATTCTATGATTTAGTTGAGTTGGCTGTATTTGGGGGAACTAATGGAGAGCCTACATCTCTTAGTTTAATTCAATGGTGGCATGCCAAAATGAAATTTGAAATTTAGAGAGTACAGGACATTACAAAATGGGAATGGAATGGAGTTTACATAGAATTGCAACTAGAGGATCTGGGAGAACCTGACATGCCTTATGAAGGAAAAATCAAAGCCTTTTGTTTCATCAATGGAGACACTCTTATTTATTGTGTATGGGATAATCTTTATTATTACAAGATCCAACTATTTGATGGAGGCTGCATTGCTGAACTTATTCATCAATTAACCTTGCCTGCTTCTACAGTGTGGTTGCATGAATTAATTCCCTATGCAAATACTCTACAATACTGTGCATAGTATTTTCTATCTGCCCACATGTAAGTCCAAGGGTAAACTAGTTTACCCACGAACCTATCTGTGAGTTGTTTCAAAAACTCCCTTGTTGAATACTTACAATGTTTGCTATTTCTTTTGGAACATCGTTGTTGTATTGTGCTCAAAACTAAATGAACCTTTGTTGCAAGTTTTTATAATCCTACTTATAATCCTAGGTGGAGGAACAATCCTAATTTTTTATGGAAAAACCCATGACAATAACCACCTCAAGCTGTAGGACAACCTCTTATTGAACAAAATGCAATGAACAATAGCTCTTTAAATTTAAATCACAATCAACTAGTTCATCATCAAAATGTTGAGAGACAATTAGCATGCTTAATGCAAAGAGTAGAAATAGCACTAAAGTCCAATTCTCAAATTGCTACACATGATCAAGCTATTAAAAGAATTGAGACACAACTGAACCAAATATCTAATTCACTTAACCTAAGAAACAAAGGAGGTCTTCCAAGTCAATCTGTTTAGAATCCCTGTTTACCTGATGGGCACAATGCTCCTGGAGGGGATGAACAATACCACACAGCTTAAGCCAATGAGGTTGCAGTTTGGTGGTGTCTATTTATAAACCACTTGGTTTTCTTGTGAGCCATTAAAATTCCACAAGCATAGATATATAGGAGCACTATTTTATTTTAATTATGTTATATTTCTATGCAAAAAGAAAAAACATATATATTACATCCTTATCATCATTCTTTATTGATGCATAGCAAGTGTATTTAATTTTTGCAGCATTACTTATGCATTTCACATGATTCATCCAATTAAGTTCAATGCATTATTCAGCATGCATCACATTTTCATTTATGATATTGAGGATGTTTATTATATTCCGTATTTGTAATGAATTTTCCTATCTATACAGAACTTTTCCCTTTACTTTGAGGACAATGCAAAGTTTAAGTATAGGGGGAAGGTCTATATTTAAGTATATAAGTTTAAGTATGTTAAAAAATTTCAAAAATTTTTAAAAAAAATTTCTTTTCCGATATTTGTGATTTTCTTTGATTTTCGCATCTTTAATATTTTTTATGTGTTTTACTTGAGAACAAAACTTGAGAAATGTAAGTTTCAAGTGTTGCTATTAGAATTAATGGAAAGACCCTATTATATTGAGAGGAGAATTTTCAGAGTCAATTTCAAGTAACCTATTGCCCTTAGAGGAGATGAATTTCAAATTAAATTGTGCAATGGGTTGAGTCTTCCTGTTTCATTTGAATTAATGTCTTGTTAACCTAGTTTCTCTAAAGTAAATCATTTTCCTTCCTCATTACCTTGTTTGAGTGGAGAGATAAACCTATGCCGAGTGCCACCATAAAAATGATCATGATATGAAAAATTTTTCCATTCTAGTGAGCGGTATCCTAAGGTATCTCCCAAACTTCTATAAGTTAGAGGTTATGTGAAGGAAGGTAGCAAGGGTATGAGCTTTAATACACCATGGAGTTCATTTGGGAATTAGGTTATGGAGATATAAGGTGGTGAAATTAATCGGTTAAGGGTCATTTATTAGTTTTAAGAGTGTAATTTTAGTTATGTCATTCACTGTGTTATTTTGAAAAATGAAAAAAAAAGAAAAGAAAGGAAAAGGAAGTTGATAAAAAGAGAAAAAAAAAGAAAAAAAAGAGAGAGAAAAAGAATCAGAAAAATTCAAGGGATCAATGTCAATATGGGTAGAAAAGGGAAATATTCGAAGTCACTTGGGATGTGAGAATGAAGTGGCATGGTATGATATCAACAAATTAACATTTTGAGTGATGGTGTATTATTGCCTTATCCCTTGTCTATCGGCCAAAGCATTTTCCAATATCTTAGAAAGGAAGAGAATATCTTAAATTACTCTCTTTTGTTGGTAAATTCTTGTTCACAATAAATGGTTGTCATGAATAGGTGACTTCTTGTTCACATTTTAAAGTGAGTCCATTCGATTTAAGGGCAAGGAGAGGGAGTGTTGTAAGACTAAGCTACCTCATTCCCCTGAACGTTTTCTAGTAACAAGTGATTCAAATGATCTTTTGGTTGATTCTGTTTCCCTTCTCTCTCTCTCTCTTTTTATTTTTTTGGACTTTGTGGGTGTATCCACCAAAAACCCTCCAGAGACACAACTCTGCCACTAGGGTAACCTAGGGTTTCAAAGGCTTGCTGCACCTGCTAAGTGTAGTCATGTTCTCTATGAAACTGGCCTAGCATAGTTTTAGTTAATTTTATTAAGTAGTCTTTATTACTTTCACAGTTTTTAAAGTCTTATTTTAGTATTTTTCTAAGGGACTAGCAAAACTTATGGGGGACTTGCTCAAACTCAAAAGTGTGCATTTTATAGATATTAATACGTGCATTTTAATGAGTTTTAGTTGCATTTTGCATTGAGTAATGATTATTACAAGGTTAACTATACTTTTGAGCATTATGCACGTTTATTCACTTTAATGATGCATGAATTAAGTTTTAAGTCGTAAATTATGTTTGTGGTGATTACCTATTGAAAAGGGAATGAATGATTGATAATTAACTCTTTAGGTTCCTGATAAAATGTTTAATTCACAGAAAAAAATCACAATTTATGTCTAAGTGCAGAGTCCGAAGGTTCAGCCATTAACCCACGAACTTACGCAAGGGTAAACTAGGTTACCCTCAAGCCTGTGCCCTACTTATTCTATGCGATAAATTTCATTGATGTAATAGCGATTACAATTATAGTTAAGGTTTAAATATTATGAATTATTTCTCCTGTAATGTGATGTGTTTCACGAAAGGTATTCCTTAAGTATTTGCAGGGAAATTTGTATAAGAGTAGAATTGAGAAATTTAATTTAGCTGAAGCTCAACCATGGAGAACATGGATGGATAGGGTAACAAAGTGGGCTTGCATGAAACAATCTCACACGACCAGATGTGCACCACGTCCTTGCTAATTGCTAGCTTGTGAACTACCACTCCTTCAACCTATAAAACAGTCTCGTAGCCATGAAACTAAGCCCCCCCTTCTTTCTCAAAGCACCATTCACAAGGCATTCTCCATCTTCTCAATCTTCCATCTTCCACCCACTCACTTCTTCCGAGAGGAGATTGACAACCTCCTCTTCTCTAGTCACTTCCTTCGTGTGTTTGTTGTTCTTTTCTCAACCTAAGCGTATCCTTGACGAAGAGACTCTCGACGCTGGCTACTTCCTCTGTTCCTTGGTGTAATTGCAGAGTGACACCCAAAATCTCATTTCAAGGTCGAAAGGAAGGTTTGCCAGATTGACGACCTAGTGGACTAGAAGTAAAGACAAAGAGAAGTTCACAGCCTAAGCAAGTTTCAAAGGAAAAAATTACAGTGAAGCATTAGGTGTTCTTTCCTTTTCCTTTTTCCTTTATTTTTACATTTCCTTTATATTTACACTCAAATTTACAAACACCTATCTTATCAACTCGGTTACGATATTTAGAGAATGATTTAATGTTTGGTGTAATGTTGAATGTTGCATTTCATTTCTACAAGTTATTCGTAATGTGTTGTGTCTCATGTATTATGTTGTCTATTGTGTTTTAAAATTTTAAAAAGACCAAAAATATAAGCATACAACTCTTAGAAGTTTCAACTAATTCAAATCTTACTGTTTAAACATCTAAAACTCACTTTTATCGCATGTCCCACGAGTAAGTTCGAGGGTAAAGTTGTTTACCCACGAGCCACCTCGAGGGTTTAGTGCCTTCTCTGCGCTAAATGACAAATTACATGAAAACTGAAGTGTAGAATGTTAAGACTTAAGAAGAATTAAATATTTGAAAGTAAAACTCACTGGATAGAGTCTTTTAGTGCAAAATTCGAATCATTTACTAAAAGACTAATTTTAAAAATCAAAATATTCTAAGTGTTGAAGAAATTAAAGTTAATGGAAAATTCTCTAATAGATACAATTTAATAAGTGTTTAAAGAGCATCCTAGCGATTAATTGGAACAGAGCAACTGTGATATTGCTAAAAAGAAATATAATTACTTGTTCCATTAATTGAATACACCAATTTAGCTAAACACCAAGCAAAACTGATCCCTATGGACAAACCTGTACTTGCACACTAATTACATTTGAACCCGTGCACTTGCGATGAAATTAAAATATTTCGTACACACAATTTTTACAAGAATTTAATCACAAGTGGTTTGTAGGTTGCGAAACAAATATGTTGTGTGGTTATTAAGTATTGATAATGTATGTAAAATGATATTTTATTTTATTAATATATGAAAAAGTAAATTTGTGAATGTGTATGAATTTTTGGTATGTAGAATGTAATTTTTTGAAAATATTTCATGTATGAAGAATATTACAAGTACATGAATAATATTATAGGATTTTAATAGATTATTGTATATATATATTTTTTTTTTAATATTGTTTGTGACAGCCATTGTGACGGTTTTATTGGCCATCACAATTATTTGTGATGGTTTGTAGCCAACTTTATTGGCCGTTTTAATGATCATTTGTGACGGTTATTGTTGGTATTTGGGATGGTTTAGATTGTCACAAATAAACTATATGCAACGATTTTTTTAACCGACAAAAATTTTTTGTGATGGCCTTTCTTACTATGGTTTTTGACCGTCACAATAGCCGTCACAAATACATTATTTGTGACGATTTTTGTGGTTTTTGAGACAGTTTATGCCATCACAACAAATCGTTTCTCCTATAGTATGAAAGCTTGGGTCTGAGAAATGCTGGTGTAGAGATTCTTGAATCAACTACAATGGTAGATTGGTTAGAATAGGATATGAAGATCTGCCTGGCCATCAACCCTCAGATCAATTTATTTAATAGGCTGAAGCATCTGAAAGTTAAAGCTCATATGGTTGCTTTGATCTTAATTAGGTCTATTTATCAAAGGCATGGACATGATTTAGAACTATCCACCTTTGTGAAGATTGCAACCTATGCAGTTATGAATAGAATTCAAGTGAACTGGTTTAAAATTTTCATTTTGAAGATCACCAACATAAAGAAGAAATTGTTTTATGGTGATCTCATTTATCAGTTCATATCAAGTTCTTTCAATTATCTTCCTAGTTTGTGAAGAAATTAAAATCCAGAGTGTTAACTGCCAAGGATCTAAAGCAGTTATCTAAGGAAGATAATTTGGCACCTCAAATTCCTCATGATGAACCATTCACTTCACAACAGAGAGCACCAATCTCTCTATTTGATAAGGTGGATGTTGTACTATAGGAAATAGCAGTCTTAAAGTCCAAATTTCTAGATAGTTGAACATTGAGTGTAATTTCAGTTGTAATTTAAATATATGGAGAGAAAAACTCTCCCAATGTGAACATTCCAATGTATGCAATTAAATACTTTCAGTTATAATTTGTATTTGATTTACTTAAAGTTTGTGGTTTGTTCTCTTTTAAAAATTTTCACTTAACAGTTCATTGGATTTTACTTCCATTAACATCCCTCTTCTTAACCATTTAAATCATGGGATAATTTTTAATCATACTCCAGATAATTAATATCATTCAATTTCATTAACTCCTAAACTTAAAATAGATCACCTAACAAACAGAACCCTAAATGACTCAAAGTACGATAATCGATGAGGTCGATCCATGGGTAAACAAGTTAATCAACAAACTAACTTCATTGGTAAACTCCAAAGGCTCTTTTTCATTCTTTTCTTCTTCTTTTTTTCACTCTGACCTGTGGGTAAACAGGTTAACCTATGAACTAACTCCATTGGTAAACAAGTTTACCCATGAAGTACCCTAGGATAAAACACAGTATAGCTTAATAAATTAAATAACGACATTATACTAACATAGTAAGGCTTAAAGTATATACTGTTTAAATCTAAATGTTTTTCTTTTCTCTTTTATATATATATATACTTTATATTTTTATATGTTTTTGTATTTATATTTTACATTTCTTTTTTTTTAGATATGTATTCATTTAATCTTCTTCTAAGTTAACAACCTCCACATCTTTCCTATCTGAATATCTTAGAAAATGTTTTAATCTTTGACCATTAACCTTAAAAATCTCATGACTTTGAGGATCCTCCAAATCTACTACTCTATATGGATAAACATGTTTAATAACAAATGGACCAGTCCATTTGGATTTTAATTTTCCTAGGAAAGAGTGTAATCTTAAATTATATAATAAAACTTCCTATCCTGTTTCAAATACTCTATGTAAAATTCTTTTATCATGCCATGCTTTCATTCATTCTTTAACTATTTTTGAACTTTAATAATCCATATTTCTTAATTCTTCTAACTCCACTAATTGTACTTTTCTATTACTTCCTACTATTTTTATATTTAAATTCAATTGCTTAAGTGCTCATAATGCTTTATGTTCTAATTCCCCAGGTAAATGACAAGTCTTTCCATACACTAATTTATATGGAGTTGTTCCCAAATCGTTTTATAAGTTGTTCTATATGCCCAAAGAGAATCATCTAATTTAATCAACCAGTCTCTCCTAGTGGTGTTTACTACCTTTTCTAAAATTCCTTTAATTTTCTTATTAGCACTTTCAACTTGGCCATTAGTTTGCGGATGGTAAGGGGTGGCTAACTTATGCAACATTCCATATCTTTTCAATAATTTCTCAAATTTTTTGTTACAAAAATGAGTTCCCCTATCACTGATAATTGCTCTTGCAACACCAAATTGGGAAATTATATTAGATCTCAAAAATCTCATTACTATTGTGGAATCATTAGTTTTAGTAGGGATTGCCTTTATCCATTTTGCTATATATTCTACTACCAAGAGAATATAAATAAAACTATTTGAATTTGGAAAAGGTCCCATGAAGTCTATACCCGATACATCAAAAACTTCTACTTCTTGGATTGGGTCTAGTGGCATCATATTCCTTTTCACAATTCTACCTACTCTTTGTCAATGAACGCATCTTTTACAACATTCATAGGCATCCTTGAATAAAGTTGGCCAATATAGGCCACTATGAAGCACCTTTAATGCTGTCCTTTTAGCTCCAAAATGTCCTCTAGTAGGTTGGTCATGACAAAATGATAACACTTGTTGAGTTTCAGTTTCTAGGATATATCTACTTACAATCTGATCAGGACATTTTTTAAAAAGGTAAGGGTCATCCCAAAAGTAATATTTAATCCTAGATAGAAATATTTTCTTGTCTAAACCAGACCAATCGTGAGGTACTAAACTTGTAGCTAAATAATTAACTATATTAGCATACCATGGACAAGAATTCAACATAAACAATTGCTCATTTGGAAATATGTCATCTATTGGCGGATTAGAGAGAAATGATGCATCCAACCTAAACATATGATTTGCAATAGTGTTCTCACAACCTTTCTTATCTTTAATTTCTAAATCAAACTCTTGTAATAACAAAATCCATCTAATAAGTCTTGGTTTAGCATCCTTTTTTACTAGTAAGTACTTAAGTGCGAAGTGATCAATGTAAATGATAGTGTGACTGCCTATTAGATATGACCTAAATTTTTCTAAAGAAAACAATATTGCTAGAAATTCTTTTTCAGTTACACTATAATTAACTTGTGTTTCATTTAATGTCTTACTAGCATAATAAATTACTCTCAGTAGCTTATCTAATTTCTAACCCAAGACTGCACCTAAAGCATAGTCTGATGCATCACACACTAACTCAAAAGGTTGAGACCAATCAGGTGCATAAACTATAGGTGAAGTAGTCAGAGCTTCTTTTAGAAAGTTAAAAACTTTCGTACATTCCTCATTAAAATCAAATTTTGCATCCTTAATTAACAACTAAGTTAAAGGTCAAGCAATTTTACTAAAATTTTTAATAAATCTTCTATAAAAGCCACCATGTCCTAAAAATGCTCTTATATCTTTGATTGTTTTGGGATTAGGTAAATTAGATATTAATTCTACTTTTGCATTGTCAACTTTTATCCCTTTAGCAGAAATAATGTCCTAGAACTATTCCTTGTTTAACCATAAAATGACATTTTTCCCAATTCAATACTAACATTTTATGTTTACATCTCTCTAACACTTTTTCTAATTACTTAGACGCTTTTCAAATGAGTCTCCATATATGGAAAAATCATCCATAAACACTTCTAAAAAATCATATATAAAGTCTATAACAATGCCTATCATACATCTTTGAAATGTAGATGGTGCATTACACAGCCCAAAGGACATGTAAAAGTTGTTTTCTTTTAATCCTCAAGTGCAATTGAGATTTGATTATAACCCGAATAACCATCTAGGAAACAATAATACTCATGCCCTGCTAGTTTCTCTAACATTTGATCTATAAAAGGCAATGAAAAATGATCATTCCTAGTTTCTGCATTAAGTCTTCTATAAACTATGCAAACCCTCCAACCAGTTTGAACTCTAGTCGAAACTAATTCTTTGTTATCATTTTCTACAACTATTATCTTAGATTTCTTAGGTACTACCTATACTGGACTAACCCAAGACCTATCAAACATAGGATAAATTATATCATTATCTAACCATTTCAGAATTTCCTTTTTAACTTCTTTAATATTCAGATTTAATCTTCTTTGTGGTTGCCTAACAGGTTGAATTTCAGATTCCAAGTTAATCCTATGTTGACAAACAGTTGAACTATACCTTTAATATCTGTCATCTGCTATCCTATTGCTTATTTATGTTTTCTTAACACTTTTAAAAGATTTTCTATTTGTACCAATGTTAAATCAAAAGCAATAATGATTGGTAGAGTTTCATTCTTTTCTAAAAATGCATATTTTAAATTTTCTGGAAGCAGTTTCAGTTCCTGAATAGGATGTTCTAAAGTTGAAGATGTGTTCACTCTCAAACTTCTCTTTGTTTATGTCTATATTTTCTATTTGCTTAAATATTTTCTCTTCTAACATTTCTTCATTTGGTATTACATGCTCTTCAACATGATCTAATTCCTCTACATCTAAATCTTCATCTATTTTAAAATTTTCCATCAGATTAACTTTAAAATTTTTAAATTGGAGCTCTTTAAGATTTTTCTTTACTCCATTAAAAATGTTCAATTCTAACTTTTGATCAACCTAAGTTAATTCCATCCAACCATTTTTGCAACTTATGCATGCATCTGCTGTAGCTAAAAATGGCCTTCCTAAAATAACTATAGCTTGATCTTGGATACTATTTGAAGCATTGGTTTCCATTACAATAAAAGCAACAGGACAGACAAATTCCATAACCTTTACTAAAATACCTTCCACTTTACCTAAGGGTATTCTTGTAGATTTATCTACTAGCTGAATGACTGTTCCAGTAGATTTGATATTATCCAATTTTAACTTCTCATAAATAGAATTAGGCATGACACTAATTCTAGCTCCTAAATCTATTAACACTATATTAAAATAACAATCTCCTATATAACAGGAAATAACAAGAGTTCCTGGATCACTTAATTTTTTAGGTACAAGATTAATTAACAAAGAGCTTACTTCCTTAGCTAAAAATGCCTTTCTTAATATTTTCCTCCTATTATTAGTACAAAAATTTTTAAGATATTTAGCATATGAAGGAACCTGTCTAATAATTTCCAACAATGGAATATTGACTTTAACTTGCTCAAATATTTTAGTGATTTGTTCTAATTCTTGCTCCTTAGCATTTCTCATTCTATGTGGAAATGGAAAATGATTTTCATTTGATAACTTATCTTTATTTTTAATGTTTTTCTTAATATTACTATTTTAAGATTCTTTACTATTTTCAGATTCTTTACTATGCTTGATTTCCTCTAGTTCAGCATCAGGTTTGTTTTCTAGATTAGATTCTACAATAATCTCCTTTTTATCTGTAAAATTATCATTTACTTCTACATTAATATTTTCTTCATTATCACCATTTTTAGGACCTTCATAAGTTACACTAGATCTTAACATAATACTTACATCTTTTGGTTCTTCTTGTGAAGTATTGTCGAGTTCAAAGAGATTAGAATTAGATGAATTCCTTATAAACAAATCAATCGATCTTTGAATTTCATCTAATTTCTCCATATGATTAAATGTAGTTGAATTACAATACTCATTTTCCTCAATTATCTCTAATGGTTGCACATTCTCCTCTATAAAAAACATATTTCCTAATGAATTTACATCTTGGTAGTTTTGATTTTCATTTGAATTCAACCAATTTAAATCATCACTATTTTCATACTCATTAAATATTCTACTATCTTCTATTTGTTGTAATGATTCATTAACTCTATTTGAAAGTTTTTCTACATTCAATGATATTATGTTATCACCTGATTGAAAATTATTATGTTATCAGAAGCCAAATCCTTAGTATGAGGCCTCTTCCTACTATTAACACTACTTACTCTCTTATGCATCAAGAGGAGAGATGAAAATGCTTTACTGTTAAGGGGGAGTCTAGTACCTTAGTTTGTGTTGTTAACAAGAATAAGCCAAATACGAATAAAAGCTACATTGAAAAAAGAGATAAAATTATTTGTAGCAATTGTAAGAAACCTAGACACACCAAAGACAAATGTTACTAGATTTTTGGGTTTCCTCCTAGTTAGAAGTTGCATGGAAAAACTTTGAACAATCAAAAGAATCAAAAGTCTGGTAATAATGTTGTCTCTAAAGTGGAAAATAAAACTATTGTTGGCTTCACCATTGAGTATATAAACAAACTTTTGGCTTTAATTGACAATAAAAAGCAATCTAAATGCATCAAAGCTAATCTGATAGCTATTCAAGTGAATTTTTCTAAAACTGATAATGATGAGTGGATTGTGGATAGTGGTGCAACATATCATGTTTGTAATGACAGAAACAAATTCAGTGGAAAATGCACAATTAAGTGCAATGCTACTATTAAGCTTCCAAATCAAAATAATGCTACTATTTCTGAAATTGGTCAAGTTAAACTAAATGAAGGGCTTATTCTACATAATGTGTTGCATGTGCCTAGTTTCGATGGTAATCTTTTATCAATATCAAAAATAACAAAAAAATTAAGCTATTGTGTCTCCTTTTCCCTGATGTTTGCTTTTTCCAGGACCTTTTGACCAAGAAGACAATTGGAGTAGCTAATCAAATGGGAGAACTTTACATACTGTAGTAGAATAGTACAACTCTATCTTCCTATCAGTTAACAGTGTTGAGTTAGATGGCATTGAACATTGACACAGAAGACTAGGCCACCCTTTAGCACCTAAGCTCAAACACTTAGATAATGTTTTTAATTTCAAGATTTCACATGATGAACATTCTTTTTGCATGGCTTGCAAGTTAGGCAAGCAAATTAGAATATCTTTCATTCCAATAATAGTAGCTCTTTAAATTGATTTGAACTTATCCATGCTGATATTTGGGGAAATTTTAACTTGAAATCTACATCTCATTGTTAATGACCACTCTAGATTCACTTGGGTCAAATTTATTAAACACAAAAGTGATGCTTATGATTATCTTAAACAATTCATAACCTATGTTAAAAATTAGTTTTGCACTAGCATTAAAACCCTAAGAACTAATAATGACACTATGTTTACTAATAGTGGAGTCAAAGATCTTGATAGTAAGGGCATTGTTCATCATAGAAGTTGTCTGCATACCCCTCAACAAAATGTTATTGTTGAAAGAAAACATAGACATATTCTTAATACTACTAGGACCATTAAAAGTAAAGCTCAAATTCCTTTAAGGTTTTGAGAAAAATGCATTGCCAAAGCTATTTTCTTAATAAACAGACTACCAAGTAAACCCTTCCAAAATAAAATTCTTTACTCTATTCTTTTTGGTATCAGAGCCAGTTTGTGCACATCTACATGTGAACACTTGTAAACATAAAAAAAAATTTAAAAACAAACCACAGGTGAAGGAAAGTGTTAAAATAGTCCTACATTGATAAATGTAAGAAATAAACTAAACTTAATATATAAAAAACTCTTCCACTCATTACTAGTTGGTTTTGAGATGGAATTTTAACATCATTTTATAGCCATTTGCAAGTGAGGATGGTCTTTCCACAAAGCATAGGGAGAGTGTTAGAATAGTCCTACATATCAATGTAGGAAATAAACTAGACTTAATATATAAAAAGGCTCGTTCCACAAAGCATAGGGTAACAAGGTTTATAAGTGGCCTGATTGATTGGGGAAGATGATGTCTTGATTGTAGGTGTTGCACAACTGCAATTAAGCCAAGGTGCATGCAAACAATCCTAGTGCTCGAGATTTAGTGATTAGGCATGGGCATGGCTGACCAAGCATAAGTGTGGTTGACTAGGTGTAATGTGGGTGCGAGCATGGGTGATTTGAGTAAACCTGGGTGCAAGCAAATTTTACCTAGCACAAGCTTGGATGTAGCTTGGGCCTAAAATTAGATCAATTAGGTGCAATTTGGTTGGACCAAGTTGTAATTGGGCTTGAGCCTAATTCAATTAGAAGCAAGCCAATTAATTTAAGGATTAAGATGATTAAGAAATAAATTGGTATAATTAAGGGATTAAAGAACTAACTCAATAATTAAGGGTTTGTAACCAAAACTGGACTTAAAATTAAGAACCATGAAGAGCTAAATTGATGATTAATGACTGAAACTAATTTAAGGTTAATTAATTAATGCCTAATTAATTAAGGGATCATTAAAAAGAAAAATTAAATCAGTACTTTTATGGACTAATTAATTTGAGGAATGAAGCAATTTTAAAGGGAAAACTAGATTGGTGTTTGATTGAAAATCAAAGCTAATTATAGACAAAAGACCAAATTTGGGATTAGGATTGATTAAGAACTAGTTAAAGACCAAGAAGGCTAAATTAATGATTAGGTACTAATTAAAGACCAATTAAGGATTACAAGAAATGAAGGTTAAAATTGGTTAAATGATTTCAAATCAGGATTAGTATAAGTGTTGAGTAAGAATTGAAGACTTGAGTGTAGCTGGCTAAACAAAGAGCAAGTACCTCAAACATGAGTATCAACAATGTGAGTTCACATTCAAGCTATCATGGTAAAATGGAAAACTAACTACATCTATTGGTTTTGCCATCAGGAAACCCTAACTTATGTGGTATAGCATATAAATCACAGAACAGTTATGCTAAAAGTAATTAAATATCTCAGCTCATAATTCTTGATAGATGGCTGAGAATAACAATATATATCTACCTACTAGATTTTGACAGTGGTCACCTTCAATCATAATAAAATGGAAAATGAATTGCATCCATCAATTTGGTTCTTTCAATCATGCATAGGATTTACCCAAATTACATGATAAGATCAAATCAGTTAGCTTTCTCTTTCTTTTTAAAAAAAAAATAATGGTAGCATTGTGGTGTTGTATTCTTCATTCAAGTAGGCTAAGCGATGGGAAAAACCAGTAGGGTATATTGCTATGCACAAGTTGGAGGTCTGGGACAGACATGCAGCTTAGCTCTTTCTATATATATAATATATCAATCCTTGAGAAAAAAGAATATATTTCTGTTTACTATAATTCATTAGAACCATCAACGGAATCATGGAAAATATCCAATAGAATACGCACCGACATGGATTCCTTTGACACATGTCTTTTGGGGTTGTAGATTGGAAAAAATAGTTACTGTACATTTATTTAGTTCAGCTAGAGAAAAAAGACAATACATGTTTGAATGCCACGGCAATAAAATTTGTATGGTGGGTGGAGACCAAAATGTAAAATTTTTAACTTAAAGAGGGTTTGTGTATTAAAAATCTTGGAAAAGAAATTTTTTGAAAAGAATTTTGAATTTTTTTGGTTTCTGTACATCTTAAAAAATTTGAAATTTTTTTGAATCTTTTAGTGTTTTAAACTTTCCTAATCTCATACATCTTATCCAACCTCCACCAATCATTACTAAACTCAAGATTATAAGGCAAATGTAAAATTATATTTGAAATGTTAAAATATAAAAAATTTATAAAATTTTTTAAATTAATTTTCTTGAATTTTCAAAAATCTTAAATGTTTTTTCTATTTTCTAATTTCTTTTATTTTTTTCTTTTCCTTTTCGTAAATTTCTATTTCTCGAACTTTCAACTTACACAAATGAACCCTTAAAAATGTTCAAAAAGATGCCCAATTGCAACATTCAAATGTATGTAACCAACAGCAGCTAGCATCGTCAGGACGACACAGTTGACCCTCCGCTTCGTTACAAAAGACATGTTCTGAGAACAGATCGAAAACGCCACATTGATCTGTCTATATATATATGGACCCATGCAAGCACATGCAACAGTATCCAACTGCAGATCGGGATCTGCCAGCACATGTGAC
Organism: Amphibolis antarctica; assembly: GCA_024699675.1. NCBI lineage: Eukaryota > Viridiplantae > Streptophyta > Magnoliopsida > Alismatales > Cymodoceaceae > Amphibolis > Amphibolis antarctica. Next base: position 19,163 of record JAMKPZ010003180.1, read on the forward strand.
TGTGAGCTGGTGGGATCGATATATCGATATATGTGCGCATCGATCATTGATCGTGCAGCAGAATCTGTCAGCTTCGTCGACGTCCATGTGCGGCTCCCGCCACCGGGCATGATCGATCGGTCTAATCCTCGATGGTGCGCACGCCCGCCGGTGCTGCCGATCACCTTCCTGTGGGGGTTGTCGGCGCAGGAAGGCCGGTGATCGATCAATCATGGCATGCAGCATACATGGGATCGACATGCACGTACAAGACTTGTCCCCCGGCCCCCTCATCATTCACAGGATCCAATGCAGCAGCACGAGATGGCATTGGCACTACCACACTAGCTGTAAACATACCTCTTGTTTCACAGTAAACAGGAGACATCATCAGACAAGTGGAGACAGAAGCACGAGAGAATTGACGCGACCCAAACGCCGGGTTTGGCATGCAACTGCTGGAGCATTTGAACGTGGGGTGCGATGGATGGGAGTGGCAGGGAAGAAGTGACAAGCAGGGCGTAATAGTTTTCGAAGAAGAGAATCGATCAAATCCCATGTCCAATTCACCGCGATACCTCTTAACGCTGTCCTCTTTGTGTGACATGTCACCCGACAGTAACCAAAAATTAATACGAACTTATAATTTAGATCGAATTTTTAATCTAAAATTTTCATATAATAAATTGCAGATCTGAAAATTTCATATAACAAATATAAAATTGATGTTTTTGTTAATTACAATTATGTCTATTAACTTGTAGGGTCGTAGTGATCAAAATATATAAAATTGATTGCATTTAACATCAAATCATTGTCTGAGTTAATATAACATTGCACCCATTGCAAATACATATGTGAGTATGATGTTACACTATAAGAAAAAGGAGTTTTAGTGATAAGTGAAACTTCATCACAAAAAGTTACTTAATCGGTTACTGTTTCGTTTGTTCCGTTGAATTTTTTAATAAATATGTTGTGACAGTTGAAGTTCCATCACTTAAATGTATTTCATCCATCACCTTATATTCAATAAATTTTTTAAATGTCTTATTTTCACATGCCACTCTAACCATCCGGTGCGTGCTTCCTCTTCATGTCTGCCCCCTCCTGCGTTCACTACCATGTGCTCTCCTCATTGGATTTGTCACTGTACTCCTTTTCACTACAGGAAAAATGACTTCTTTGATTGCCAAAATTGTCTCAAAAATTGTCACAAATAATGTATTTGTGATCTATTGTGACAGACACAAATCATAGCAATAGAGGTCATCACAAAAACTTTATAACGGTTAAAAAAACCGTTGCATATAATGTATTTGTGACAGTTTAAACCATCTCAAATACCCAAAATATCCGTTATAAATAATCATTTAAAAAAAATTTAATAGCAAAAAATACTTTGTGATGGCAAAAAACCGTCACAAATACTTGTGACGGCCAATAAAGCCGTCAAAAATAATATTAAAAAATAAAAAATATTATAATAATATATTAAAATCCTATAATATTATTCATACATGAAATATTTTCAAAAGAAATACATTCTACATACTAAAAATTCATACACATTCACACATTTACTTTTTCATATATTGATAAAATGAAATATCATTTTATATGTCCAAAAGTACATATATTATCAATACTTAATAACTATACAACATTCAACTAGCCTTATAAAAAAAGTATTTACATTCTAACAATGAAAATTCCTCCATTCCTAATAGCTTAACCTTGGAGATTTCTGGACCAATGATGTCTGGCCTTGTGGAGAGAGATAGGCCAACTACAGTACCACACACAGCAATTTAGCAAATGCTTGGAAATTGTATAAAGTAATAGCATCATGCACAAAATTAAAAACTGTTAAGTTGGTGTAAGATGGATACATGCATAAAAGAGAATTAACTTAACCACATGAGAGCATGACATAAGATATGAGAAAATAAGGCATGTGTTAATTAAATTTTAGCACAATACATTTCAATGCATACAAAGAAATTGACAACAAAAAATTTCTGCATTTACTTCAACTAGAAATTTGCATTCATTCACTAACTAAAACTAGATATATCAACACAAGAATACTTTCGAAATTAATTCAAACTCAAACATTTACCTCACAAATGCATTTCAATATTTGGAACCATTCCTGGAATAAAATCTGCATTAATCACTCAACTTATAAGCTATCACAACTAGTTAAGCTAACATTCCTACCAACTCCAAGTGTGAATAATTTTGGAATAGGGGATTTGGAAAAATTCTAACTTGCAATCCAAAGCTCAAAAAAATATGAAAGAAAATGCATTGGAAAGCTTGTGTAGTTATTTCTTAAGGAAAAATATGCTAACTAATGTTCACAGTCTTAAGTTAGAGCAGATTTTTAAACTTCATGAACATGCATGAGTAGAAATTGATCTATATTCTATAAGCATACATTTGAAAATTCATAACTTTCTAACCCTACATCACAAAAATGCAAACAAGGGTGCATATGAAAGGTCATAAAACATGTTAACAAGGAAAAACACACAACCAAGCTTTTAATGCCCAAGTTAACTACATATTTGCTGATTCAACACAGGTTCAAGTGCAGGAACTGATTTCTGAATTGCACTCATGTTTGAACTTCAAAAATACATAGGTATTAATCCACTAATTAGAAGAATACATATAATGGTGCATATTGAAGATCACGAAGTCACTTAATGTATAAAATTGTGAAATTAAAATATAGAACATTAGACCTACAACAAATTCATTGATTTCAAATAAATGTCAACATAAGAAACAGTCTCCCTATTTATTAAGTTAATGCCCCACAACAATAATAAAAAATAACACAAAAATAAATATTTTACAAGTGAATTAGTAAAATATCTTACCTTGAAGTAATTATCTTCATTCAGGTTCCACCTACAACAATAATAAACAATAACACAAAAATAAATATTTTACAAGTGAATTAGTAAAATATCTTGCCTTGAATTAATTATCTTCATTCAGGTTTCACCTACAAAAATAATAAACAATAACACAAAAATAAATATCATTCAAATTTTAAGTAATAAATTAATTATAATAGCAATAAATATATTTACCAAACTACGAGGCCATGCAATATTAGATCCTATTACATCCCTCATTCTCTTATTTCTTCCATAGGGCTGTAATAGGGGTGCATTATGATTCAAAACAACTTTAATTACAACTTCACACTATCCTAGGCCTAGAGAAGTTCCCCCAATCCTTTTATTGGAATCTTCACTTAATAACATTTCTCTTGCCAAGATAGATGCGCCATTTGTAATTTTACATGATATACATTACCCCTATGAAAAAATATTTAACAAAAACATTGTACTATAAACAATCAATAATAACATAGAAATTTTAATACTAATTTACCTCTTAAATTTCATTGGACTTTAGCTAAAAATAATGATACCGATGATTATTATTATTACGATTATTATTATTATTTAAATCTAGAAGTGTGTTAGGGTCTACATAATGGCACCTATTAGAACTACCTTTTATTTGTTAATTTTATTTTAAAAATTAATTAAAAACTTCATCTCGTTTTTATAAAAATAAAAAATCCTCAGACTATGGAAGTAAGATAATATAATCAATCGTCTAGAAATTTTTAATAAAATTTTTATTTCAAATTTATTTCTGAAAGTCCTAATTTATCTTTTTTCCCTACTTTTTCAAGCCACACAACCAGACTCCAAATGAGAACAAGAGACACACATTTATGTGTTTATTTTTTAATTACAAAAAAGTGTTTCTACATTTTTTGAAAAACTATTTATTTTAGAGATATATATTTAATTTTTAACTATTTTTAAAATTTAAATTTTTTTGTCACATATTTGTATTAATTTAATGTTAAAGCGTGTCCCATGAAAAATAAATTCCGACTTCTGGGGGAAGAGCAAGAGAATATTAAAAAAACTTATACTAAATGCAACCTTTGTTGTATAATTCAAGAATATTTTGTAAATATTTAAAGTCACTTCTAATGGCGGAGGCAAGGCACAGGTGTGGAGGGAAGGACGCGTGCGGGGGCATGCACAGGAAGAGGCAACCGTCAGGAGAGATGGCAGAGGCAGGCCACCGGTGCTGGCAGCAGAAGAGAGAGAGAGGGTAGGGAGGGTTAGGGTAAAATCTAGCTTGATACAAGTTGAAAATAAGATTTTCTTTTATTGACTAATGATTAATTACATGGTATATATATACAACGGTAAATGGGTAAATGGATCAAGGGTCTATTTATCTAACAATATGAACAAAATATATTGACATTAAATTCAAAAAAATTAAAATATACAGCACAATGAAACAAAGGTGTGTTTTTTGAGCATGTGCGCAAACTAAAAACTAAGCAAAAAAAATTAGTCAAGCACTTACTTTGAGAAGAAAGGATATAAATTATACTCACTAAAGGAGAAATTGATTGCTACTCAAATACTAACCTGAAAAACCACACAGTGTTCAAAACTACAAAAGTCAACAATTAAGCTCAAGTGAGAAGTCTCGTACTCCTTTTTCTTGATTTCTTCAATGGCTCTAAATGAAAGATTGTCTAACCAATCTATTTGCTGGATTCGACCTCTTTCATACTTATTTACAAGTTTTTCAAGTCTCTCTAGCTCTGTACGCTCATGCCTAGGAACCTGATTGAATTCAAAACATGGAAAATATATCAGTTCAAGCCATTTTCTAAAAACACTTGGATAAAAATATTGAATGACAACATATGCAATAGTTACACTTGCACTTAACATCAATAATGCACTAACTTTTCCGGGTGTTACTGATGGATATGATCCGTCTACTTCTTTTCCTTGCCAGAGACGAAGCTTCTGTTTTCCTGTTTTGAGTCTTTTCTTCCTATTAAAAAGAAGAACAGTTGCTCCTCCCACTAAACGATCATCTGTGCTGCAAGACAGATCCCAAACCTGCAGGAATATTTTAAAAAAAAAATTGAATAATTTGTGAAGCAACTAAGAGTCACATTTCTAACAAAACCCAAATATGTCATCCTTTATGTATCTTAAAGCCCATGTTGCATAAAATCAACTTAGTGTAACATGGTTCTACTTGTAAGACAAGATATCTGATCCCAGCTCATAGAATGGGGAGGACACAGTATCCATCCTTCACTACAGAAAACCATACTCCCTCTTCTAGACTAGAAATATTATAAGTTATCAGCAAAGGCTCCTAAATTGAGATCACAAGTTTTAAGGCATACTATCAAAAAACATACAGCACATGCCATCTAGCATATATCCTAATTACCCTCTAACAAGTTGCTTTTGGCCTTCAAGAAGCGCTCTTACATTATTACGTTTTGATTGGAGCTCGGAAGTTAGAAAAACTTTCCATTGAAGTGAATCACTTACTATCATTTGTCAAAAACTTTAGAATTTCACCACATAATTAAGGAACAAAATTTTGATTGTTTGGTTATGACTTGCTCTGGAACAGGTGAATATGATACAGCTGATGAATTAGTCTACCCCCAAAACAATTTATCCACATTATTCCAATATTAGATCAAGACAAAAAGCTCTGTATGTTTTGATGTTCAACAATCAGCACTACAAATAGTGGGGTTAAGGCATTGATTGTTGTCATTGTTCAAAAAATCAGAACTCTTGAGTTGCATTCTTAAGGATATGCTGGTATCAGTAACAGGTCCAGTAGGCTAAGAGACCTCCACAGGTTTGTTGCTCGACCTCTGTCCAGTACTTCCAACAATAACTTGCTCAAAGAGAATTCCTTTGTGCCCAAAATTTTGTGAGTGAGAGTATGTCATCTACTGCTGACTATAGTCATCCACTACCTGAACTACGTAACAAAATTTTGTGAGTGAGAGTGCAACCTCCATAGCTTGTAGATAAGCTTGATTTCTTTTATTAGTTACTGCATTTTACAACTCTGGAATTCTATCTTCCTATTTTGACATTTTAAATAAAAACAGTTGGATGTATATTGTGTTCAAATAAAAGAAAAACAGTTGTAAAATGTGTTCAAACAAAAAATACATTTGGGAAACAAAAAATCACAAAAAAATGGTGGTGATGGGAAAAAACTAAAAACCTTCAAAAAAATCACGAAAAAACTAAAAACCTACAAAAAAATCACGAAAAAACTAAAAACCTACAAAACAATCACGAAAAAACTAAAAACCTACAAAAAAATCATGAAAATACTAAAAACTTACTAAAAATATCACAAAAAAACTTGAGAAACACAAATCTATACTTACGGTGCATAATGAGGTCTCACGACGAAGAAAAAAAGCAAGGTTGGAGAGAGGAGAAGAAGCTCCCGACGGCAAGACAACGAAAGGACATCGCTCGGAGAGGGCAGCAACACAGCGACAAGGAGGACATGCAGAGAGGGTAGCAAGATGGTGGCAAGCATGACATGTGGAGAGGGCAGTGAGATTGTGGCAAGCACGATGCATGCAGAGGGTGGCGAGACGGCGGGGAGGGTTTTCATGGAAGAGGAGGTCACACGGGAAGAAGGGGAAGGCGCAAGGTTTTATCCCACGAAAGACATTTGTGACGGCTTTTAAAAGCTGTTGCAAATAATAGTCATTTGTGACGACTAAAATATATTAGTCATCACAAAAAAAACCTTCTGTCTTATTAAAGTTTGTTACAACGTTTTTTTGTGATGGCCTTTAAAAGCTATCGCAAATGATGCTATTTGTGATGGCCAAAATAATGTGGCCGTCACAAATAATTAATTTTCATGTAGTGTTTCCTTTGTTGCCGTCATTGGATCATCCCAACAAGTAAGTTTTTGTCTTCCTTTCTTCTTTATTTTTACTATTTTTCCATATTTCTAGTTCATTTCAAACTTGTATCTTTGTTAAAAATATACAAAAACGAATTTCTCTTTACTATTTTAGCTGATACTTGTAGGATTTAGTTTTGCTTTGATGTTATTTTTGTTTGTAGTTGTTAGCAATAGATAGTATCATTAAAAAAACAATTGCATTATATTTTTCATTATAGATTGATGCTTAATGTAGATTTTATTGTAGTGCTATTGCGTATGGAGTGGAATGTGTGATTCTCTTGGGTGTTGAAGATTACTGCTTGTGTTTGTGCTGAAATTGTGATTTCTTTGGTTGGAAGTAATGCAGGTTTTAAATTAAAATTGTAGTAGTATCTGGGGTATTTAATTGTGAATTCTTGGTGGTTTTATATTTACCATTGCAAGAAATACCAAGAAATTAGCTTGTAAAGTATATCTAAGCTTAGCTAAGCTTTTAATATTAATTGGACAAGATCTTTTGGTTTTCTTTTCTCTCCACCTGAACAAAATTCTAATAATATTTGTTCTTTGATCGGATCAAGTGCTATTAAGGACATCAAACAAACATACCTATACTAATTTTATATGGGCACAAGTAGAACTTGCTTAATAAATAATTTGAGAATGCTTGTAATTACATATAGGTTTAAGATGATGACTGAAATCTAAACACACCACTCTTAGCCTAGAATGTTTGTATTGTATTTTGGTAGGGAATGCTTCTATGTATGTCCTAGATTGTTGTTTGACATTTATGTATTGTACATATTGGTATTGTATACATTTATGTATAAATTTTCTCATTATATTAAATAATGTTTTAACATAATTTTTACCGTGTGATTGAATAATTTTTACAATTAAATTTTTGTATACATATGTGAACATGAGAGTTATAAACTCATGATCTTTCACTTATTAGATTATTTTCATAGTAAGCATTTTGTTACTTTGTTAGTGATGAACCTTTTACCAAATTTTTATGTTCAATAGTTCAGTGATGAATCATACATAGGGAAAGTTATCATTTTTTCAAATACAATGGACAAAAGTTGGATTCAAAAGCCAAGGTACACAAAGCATTTTTAGAGTCCATTGTCATATAGGTTTTTTGGAATTTTTAAATGATCTTTATTTAACTCTATGTAAATGTTATTTGTAGGAATACATTGCAATATATTAGAGGAGTGCATGAGTTTGTGAAGTGGGATAGAACTCATATGGTAGAACTCATGCTTTTGTTGAAGGGCGAATGAAGTGTTGTTGTGTAAGATGTGTAAATGGGTTGTGGAAAGAATCAGAGACAATTCAGGAACATTTACTATGGAATGACATTCTTACCAATTACATAACACAGACATATTATGGTGAATAGATTCATCGATGTGGATTGCACGAGGATGGATGTGATGATCGGGAAGCTTATGAATGAGACAATGGTGGCAATGATCCTGAAGAAATGCTTGAAGATATACATGATATGATTCAAGAGAAGGATGATAGGGTAGGTCATAACTAGGGATATGAATACATGAAAGATTTCTATAATGATGTAGAAGATGTCAACAAACAATTATATGATGGATGTCATAATTATATGAGGCTAACTTTTATTGTAAAGTTGTTTCATATCAAATGTTTGGGATAGTGGAGTGACTCAACATTTCCAAAGGTAGATTTCCCTAACAACATGTATGATTTGAAGAGAATGGTGAACAAATTAGGACTTCACTATGAAAAAATAGATGCATGTCTTGATGATCATGTGTTATTTTGGAAGGATACCACAAACTTGGACAACTGTCCAATGTGTGGTAAATCTACGAGGAAAAATAACACCACAAATGACACACATCATGGAAGGGTGTCCCATACAGTAAAAAGAATTCCTAATAAGGTGTTGTGCTATTTTCCAATAATACCAATATTGCAAAGATTATTCATGTCCTAAAAGACTACAGCATCAATGAGATGACATAAGGAAAAGTGTATAGCCAACAATGTCTTGTGATATCCAACTGATTCAGCATCTTGGCAAACATTTAACATCATACATGAGTCATTTAGTGTTGATCCTTGTAACATGAGACTTGGATTACCAAGTGATGGCTTCAATCCATTTGGAATGATGAGTACAACATATGGCCAATTGTGTTGATTCCATACAATCTTCCACCTTGGATGTGCATGAAGAAGCCCAACATGCTATTATCTATGATAATTCCTAGTTCAAGGTTTCTTGGTAATGCCATTGATGTTTGCTTGCAACCATTAATTGATGACTATTGGGTGACTATGGCGAGGGGTTAGTGATGCTGAAGGCCATAATGGCCAAGTCATAGTCAACCATGGTGAGAGACTAGTTATGCTAGAGGTCAGGATGGGCCAAGTCACAGGCCTAGCAATCGCCCACTTGTGGCAGAGGTCGTAAGTGGTGGAGGCTAGGTTGGGGCCAAGTTACACTCGGAGTAGTGAGCCAAGTTATACTTGAATGGCTGCATGGTGTTACTGATTACTTATAAGGAGGTGTTAAGTACTTACTATCAGTTCGAGCTTTTGGTATAGTAGTAGCACCCCATCCTACCAAGTGGTATCAAAGTTACAGATTGTAGGTTCGAGTTCCAATAGGTGCATACTAGGTGGGGAATTGTTGAGTGACTATGGCGAGGGGCTAGTGATGTCGGAGGACATAATGGTCAAGTCATAGTCAACCATGGTGAAAGGTTGATTATGTTGGAGGCCAAGATGGGTGTTCAGACTCAAAAGTGTGCATTTTATTGATATTAATTTATGTATTTTAATGAGTTTTATTTGCATTGTGCATTGAATCATGATGATTACAAGATCAACTATACTTTTGAGCAGTATGCACGATTATTCACGTTAATGATGCATGAATTAAGTTTTGAGTTGTTAATTATGTTTATGTTTATTACCTATTGAGAAAGGAATGAATGATTGACATTTGACTCTTTAGGTTGCTAATAGAACGATTAATATACAGAGAAAAACTCATGATTTATGCTTAAATGCAAGTCCGATGATTAAGCTGTTTACCCACAAACTTATCCATGGGTTAAGCTGTTTACCCTCGGACCATATTGTGAGTGTTAAGGGTTTACCCATGATTACCCACGAACTTACATGAGGGTAAACTGGTTTACCCTCGGACCTGTACCCTGTTTGTTTTGTGCAATGAATTTCATTGATATTAAAGCATTGCAATTACAGTTAAGATCTAAATGTTATAAATTATTTCTCTTGTAATATGATGCATTTCATGAAAGGTATTTCTTAAGTATTTGTAGGGAAATTCGATACGTAACTGTAGGAATTACGTAACAAAGCAGAATTAAATATTAATTTAGCTGTAGCTCAACCATGAAGAATGTGGACGGACAGGTTGAAGTAGTGGATTTCATGGGATGATCTCACATGTCCGAACATGCACCACACCCTAGTTAACTGCTAGCTCGTAAACTGCCAATCCTCCCATCTATAAAACAGTCTCGTAGCCTTGGAACTAAACCCCTCCTTCTTCTTCCTTCATCCACCATTTATAGAGCATTTTCCATCTTCTCCATCTTCCATCCTCCACCCACTCATCTCTTCCAAGAGGAGATTGACGACCTCCTCTTCTCCAACCATTCGCGTAATGTATTTGCTATTCTTTTCTTAACCTGAGCGTATCCTTGAAGGAGAGACTCTCGATGCCGGCTGCTTCCTCATCTGTTCCTTGGTGTAATTGCGGATTGACGACTCAAAATCTCATTGCAAGGTCGAAAGGAAGGCCTACCAGATTGACAACCTAGTGGACTGGAAGTAAAGACAAAGAGAAGTTCCCAGCCTAAGCAAGTTTCGAAGGGAGAAATTACAATGAAGCATTAGGTGTTCTTTCCATTTTTATTTTCTTTATTTTACTTAGCATTTTTATAACTACACTCAAATCTACAATCACACACTTTATCAACTTAGTTACGGTAATTAGACTATGTTTTTATATTTGCTGTAATGTTGAATGTTGCATTCTTACTTTTACAAGTTGTTTGTATTGTATTGTGTTTCTTGTATTGTTTTGTGTGTTGTGTTTTGAAATATATAAAAAGACCAAAAATGTAATCATTCAACTCTTACAAGTTTCAGCCAATTTGAATCGTGCTATTTTTACATCTAAAACTCACAATTATCGCACAACCCTCATGTAAGTTCGAGGGTAGATACGTTTACCCACGAGCTACCTCGACGGTTAAGTGCTTCTTCTATGCAAAACGTTAAATTTTATGCAAACTGAAGTGTATAATGTTAAAGCTTAAAAAGAATTAAATATTTGGAAGTAAATTCTCTGGAAAGTGTAACACAATCAATATTTAAAGACCATCCTAGCAATTAATTGGAACAAGGCAACTATGACATTTCTTATAAGATATTTAATCAATTGTTTCACTTAGTTAAAGTAACCAATTTAGCTAAACACCAAGCAAAAACTAATCCCTGTGAACAAACTCATACTTGCACACTAATTACATCTGAACCCGTGCACTTGCAGTGAATTAAAATATTTCGCACACACAATTTATATAAGAGTTGAATTACAAGTTTCTGGTGGAACAAGTTTTTGGTGTTGTTGCTGGGGATTGCTTAATTTGTTGCAATTGGTGTTGCTTTTTGCTATTTTGGTGTTAACTAGGGTTGCAATATGATTTATGTGCATTGCTGCTGTTAAATTCTATTTCATAGTCTTATTGCTATTCTAGAGTAGAGTCTTATATTTAAATTTTGAATTACATAATGGACTCATATAATTCGTATAGGGGTGATTTTGGGATTGTTCCAAGGATTAGTTACAAGGATTATAATTATTCTAATTATGTTGGAAGAGATTATTTACCTATGGAGTTTAATGACTACTCTTCACAGCATGATTTAGAAGGACTTAATGTTAATTCTCAAAATAATTATAACTGGAATGACAATTCTAATTTGTGGGACTGTAATGGCAATTCAGGAATGCAGAATTATTATTCAAAGTATAATCATATGAATGAAAATCAAAATTATCAATCAAATATATCACTACAAATCTAGCAATTAATGAATAAACTAGATGAAACTATGAAATACTAAAGAGTATAACAGACTGAATGAATTACAAAATAAAAATTATTCAAATTGGTCAATCTTACAAGATGATCGAGTGTTCAAAGTGCTAATATAGGTATATCAAATCTTAGAGATAATTTACCAATTAATATTGGAATCAATCAGAATTATAGTAAGCAAAGAATATCACAAGAATTCGAAAAATTGCTGAATAGATATGATGAATCAATACAGAAAACGAAAGACAGTGAAATGTTTAATGAATATGAAAACAATGATTTTAATTGGGTGAACTCAAATGGAAATCAGAATTATCTAGAGGTGGATTCATTAGAAAACATTTCATATACAGAGAAGAATATACAACCATTTGAGGTAATGGAAGAAAATCAATATAATGATTTAACTACATTTAATCATATGGAGAAGTTAGATGAAATTCAAAGATCCATTGACTTATTTATAAAGAACTCTAATTTATCTGAACAAGATGAAAGTTTCTAGCAGGAACCTATAGATACTTGTCCAACATTCACACCAAATCAATTCTATAGAGCTGCAGAAGGTGAAAATTTTAAGGAAAAAAATCAAATCTGGGAAGGGTATGAATTACTTGATTATTTGGTAAGGGACTGTTTAGTTGGACCATTTGAGGTTATGAACGACCCTATTTCCAAAAATATAGAAGAGTCATCTGAGGTGTTGGCCACCCTTAACTCAGAAGAAGATTTTAATGCTCCTGTAATAAACAATGTATCAAAAGAAGAATCAAAAGATGTAAGTATAATATTAAGATCTGGTGTCACTTATGAAGGTCCAAAAGAGGATGATAAAGAAGAACAAATTAATGACAATTTTACAAAGAAAGAGGAAATTAAGAAAAATCTAGTCCAGAAGATAAGGTTGATGCTGAGTTAGAGGATAATACAAAATCTCAAAATAGTAAAGAATCTAAAAATAGTAATGAAATCGAAAAGAAAGATGTTATAAATGAAGATAAGTTAACAAACGAAAATCACTTTCCATTTCCACATAGGATGAGAAATGTTAAGGATCAAGAAATGGAACAAATCAATAAAATATTTGAACAAGTTAAAGTCAATATACCATTATTGGAAATTATTAGACAAGTTCCTTCTTATGCCAAATATCTTAAAACTCT